>PVKP010009438.1:0-68317 GCA_004027715.1 Plecturocebus donacophilus
CATGGTGGATCCTGAGCCTGTGTGCAGTGGATGCTGAGCCCGTGTGCGGTGGATGCTGAGCCTGTCCGTGGTAGATATTGAGCCTGTGTGCCGTGGATGCTGAGCCCGTGTGCTGTGGATGCTGAGCCTGTGTGCGGTGGATGCTGAGCCTGTGTGCGGTGGATGCTGAGCCTGTGCATGGTGGATCCTGAGCCTGTGTGCCGTGGATGCTGAGCCTGTGTGTGGTAGATGTTGAGCCTGTGTGCCGTGGATGCTGAGCCCGTGTGCTGTGGATGCTGAGCCTGTGTGCGGTGGATGCTGAGCCTGTGTGCGGTGGATGCTGAGCCTGTGTGCCGTGGATCCTGAGCCTGTGTGCCGTGGATCCTGAGCCTGTCCACAGTGGATGCTGAGCCCGTCTGTGGTAGATATTGAGCCTGTGTGTGGTGGATCCTGAGCCTGTTTGCAGTGGATGCTGAGCCTGTGTGTGGTAGATGCTGCCGGTGGAGGCCTCTGCAGTGTGTCCAGCGACTGCCTGCCAGACATGGGCTGGAGAAGGGCCAGGCAGCTGCCTCCTACCTGAGGGCCTGTCAGATCCATGAGTGGACCCCCACCCACAGTCTCCATCCCCAGTCTGTACCCCAGTCCCTGCTTGTAGAAAAGCTGGGAAGCAGGCCAGGCATGTAATTCAAGGAGCCATTGCATGGTGAAACCTATGTGCCCTCAAGGCCCTTGCACCTCTCTGGCTCCATAATCATTTTACACAATCCTTGTGTTTCTATATATTTTATATGCAGTTGCAGGAAATAATCTGTAAGTGATGTCTAAAGCAAGTTTCTAAATGTTTATTCTATAATACACAGCCATGAGTATGCTGGCTACTCATTTTTGATCTTACAACAAATGCACAATGGCAGGTATGGGGAGACTGAACCGTTTCTCTTGCCAGGGACCCAACACCACTTGGGGCATCAGAAGGAAGCCCTTTGGTCTTGGCCAGGGAGAAGCTTGCACCGTTTTACTAGGAATGTCCTATGTGAATCCATCCTCTGTGATTCCACAACTTTGTATGACTTGTGTGGTGCTTCTAAGGATACGGGGCTGAACGGTGGGGTGTGTTCTGTGCACTTTTGTCACTGGAAAGCTGGCTTTTGGGAAACCCCCTGGCCCCACAGTTGCTCCCAGAAGCCATACTGGGAGAAGGGCGTGGGGAATGTTCTCAGAGGGTCATGTTGCCTTATTCAACCTGATGGGGGATTTGGGAAAGCATGAGTGACACCATTGTGACAAAGTGCTCCCACACTGCCTGCCTGCCCTGCTATTTAGATGCAGTATTAGCTGTGGCTATAGTTTTTTTGTTATTATTTTTTTGATCAGTAAAAATTAGTTCCTAACTTTAGTTCAGAGCCTTAGTTAGGTTTTAGTTTCAGAAAACTCTCTCAAAAAAGGGAATAGTTAGAAGGTCCACCAGTGGCCTTTAATGATTTTGAATTAGTTTTAGGATGAGACACCCGATGTCAGTGGTTCTGGGTGGAGACCCTGGGCCAGCGTCTCCAGCAACGCCTGGGAACTGTGAGAAGCACAACTTCTGGGCACACCCCAGAGCCACCTTTAAATGGTATAATTCCTCCAGTGATTTCTATCCATAGCACAGATAGTTTTTGTTTTGGTTTGGTTTTGCTTAATTTTCACATGCTTACTGTTGAAAGAGAAATGAGATAAGTTTCGTGAAAAGAGGCAGGAACTGTGAAACGTAAGGTCCTACAACTTTGAATTTGTTGCTGGCAATAACCCGGCTGCCATTTTGGTTTTATCTAAATGAAAGCAATGATCGGTTAGTGTTATATAAGATTTAAAATTTAAAGTGTTTAAAATTCTCCAATCTTGCAGAAATGTAAATTGAGACAAAGAAAGGTCAGTGGTTCTCCTGGGACCACCCATTGTCCCCACATCAGACAAAAATCCAGTCCTTGGAATTCCTATTGCAAAGTTGTGTTTTCATCACTGCAACTTGAGCCTCTTCCTACTGCAGTGTTTTATTATCTAAAAAATATAAGGTCATTAGATATGAGGAATAACACCATGAAGGATTTCCAAACAATTTGGTAGATAGCGAAGATCACTGCTTAATTTCCATTGAAGGAGGTCTGGCTTCCACAATGAATACATTTTATACATTTTAAAATATTTCCCTCATTTATGATGTATTTACCTTTAAAAAGGTTTTAAAAACGATTTCATAAAGATGAGTTTCCTCTTATCCTGCCCAATCTCAACAGATGTTTGAAACCGATTTTCATAAAACGTAGGCTTTGTAATCGCGTCCCAGAAAGTCTGAGGCTTCCTAGGTCTGCCAGATGCCCCCTTTCAGTGACCTTGATATGAAACAGGAAAGGAAAGGGCAAGTCCGTTTGTCTGAAGGCTTTTAATGGAGCTGGTGGGAGCTGCTGCACTGCCCCAGACCCTGGAAGAGAGTTGGGGTCCAAGCCTTGGTGGGGGGCTTTCGGAAGTGAGAGGCTTTGTGATAGGCACAGCAGGACACCATTCATGGCGCTGAATTTGTCATTTTACCTGGTCTAGAAATGAACCCTAAACAAAAATCTTCAAGTGTCAGTAACCCGAGGAGGAAACCACGGGTGCCACTGAAGTGCTGGGTGTGGAAAAGTCTGCGTTGGAGTGTGACGCCGCCAGCTGTGCCAGTTGGCTTGTTGGTTCTTCTCACCTATAGGCAGCCTGGACTTTTCAGTGCAGAAAGCAGAGGCTCCTGACTCCAGACAGTTGGGCAATGATTTCCTTTAAAAGAAAATAAATAGCTTCAACATATAGTGAATAAACTTGCATGTGTATAAATTTGGAAAGCATATTAGCCTATATTACCAAGTTGTATTTGAGCACACTCATTTCAGGGAGTAAATTTTTAACATGTGTTCAAGGGTGATAAGAATTGTGTCTATTCTCTGAGTCCTCTATGTACATAAATTATCGGATAGTCAGGTATTGACATGGAGATCAGGGACAGAGCAAACTCAGTTTCATCATGGGCTCATTTACATGTCAATGCCAGACCAGGGCTGTTTGATTACTTTGCTCTCCTCTGAGCTCCCAGGGCAAATAAGAACAAACAGCGGTATTTGTGGATCTAGAATTTCTTTCTCTTACTCCTAGGTATATGCGTATGTATACATGTGTATAATTTAACAGATGATATATCAGAATATGAGCATTCTAGAATGTTCATTTTATAGTGCATTTTGTGCAGTGTGACTGTAATGAGGGTTTAACATTTGGATAGCAATGTGAAATAATGAACAAAATGGTCTATGAGACCTCGAGTGGAATGTCTTCAATTGTATTTATCAATTCCAAAGGAAAATATCTAAGCCGTTTCAACAGTGTTGATCCTCCTTAGGCCAAATCTTCTTATGTCCCTACTGAAACAGATCAACTCAGGTGCAGATCCACTCAGGTGCAGCCTCAGGTGGACACTGTCTTGTTGTGGCCATGCTCCTGGGGAAAGGCATCTTCTTCAGCTGGGACAGTTGTCACTATTCACATTTGGTAGCAAGCGAGAAAACAGATTTGTCCTTTAATTGGATGAGCATTGTTGACAGGGTGTTTGCATTTGCTGGCTGTCTAACGTGCATATCTGGTGCTTTCCACTGCCTGCCATCCCTTCCCATTCTTTTCTGGACACAGCACTTTTTTTTCCTAAGGAGGGTGCCTCTTCCACTCCACAGTGGTCCACGATTGGCTGCTCCTTGTATTCCCACCTCCTGGCTGGAGGGGTTAACACAGAGGCAGGCCTAGGTCCCAGGGGGACAATACTGTGAGTTTACGTGTGGACTCTGGGAGGAAGGCCATCTCTTTTTCTAGATTCACCAGGCTGAGATGATGAAACCTGCATCATTTCACAGTCATGCGTCACCCTTCCCTGATGCATGAAAGAAGACTGTCCATATTATCAGAAAATAGTGTCAGCCCAATGAAAGAACTAATGCTGAGAGATACAGAGAAAATTTGAACTGGGTCATTTGAGTCCTTCAACTCTAGAAATCAGTATGAACTTTAATCTTCTCTTAGTCTCAGTGAATAAGTTCCCTTCTTGCTTTAAGCTAGTTTGGATTGTGCTGGGCACTTGCTACTGAAATAATTCAGGATAATATACCATCTTACAGTATCACTAATTGTTGCATGTATCATGTTTATGACACTATTTACAATCATTAGCGCTAAGTATGTTGTGGACATTTCTAGAAACTTCTAGAAGAAATCAATAGCAACTTTTCCCATACTGTTTCTTCCCTTCTCTTCCTTTTTTCTCATGGTGGGTATCAGAATATTGTCTGCAAATATGGCCAGTACTCACCCAATTCAAATCCATCTACTTAGAAATATATGTTCTTTTTTTAATGCAGAATTTTTGAAGACAGCAAAGAGAGTGTATTATAAAACAAAACATAGTATATTAAATCATTCACTTAAGGATTTTACAAACGCACACACAGTAAAAAGCTTTAAGATCCGAGTTTGTTCAATCAGTATTACGTCAAGGTGCCCCTAGAACGCCTACGTCCCCCCTTGGCTCAGCCACTGCACCACCTGCAAGTGAACTCTAAAGTGGAGGAAGGTGAGGGCTGCAGCTCACCACTCCACTATTAGCTGCCATCACGTTGGAGTCACACCTCAGCGCAGGAGCAGAGTGAACGGGAGGATTTAGTTTCCTTTTGTTTGCTTGTTTAGTGTTTTAGGAAAAGCACTGAGTGCCCACTGCTGAGTATCGCTATGCTAAATTTAAAATGGAGTGTTTTCACCTTGGATGATGTAAATGATGTGCTTTTGAAAAGTGCCGTTGAATTGCCTTTCTGATTAAATCAATTTTTCCCTTTACATTTGTTACACTTATGGTCATTCATGGAAGTGTTCAGGGTACTTGCAAGAGACAAGAGGCTTAGACAGCCTGAGAGCCCCTGGCAAACCACTGGTCTAAGTCCAAGAGTCCAAAAGCTGAAGAAGCTGGAGTCGGATGTTGGAGGGCTGGAGGCATCCAGCACAGGAGAAAGACGAGGCCAGAAGGCTCAGCAGTCCCGTCTGTCCACGTGCCTCTGCCTGCTTTTATCCTGGCCATGCTGGTAGCTGATTAGATGGTGCCCACCCAGATTGAGGGTGGGTCTGCCTCTCCCAGTCCACAGACTCAAATGTGAATCTCCTTTAGCGCCCTCACAGACACACCAGGAACAATTCTTTGCATCCTTCAGTCTCATCAAGTTGATACTCAGTATTAACCACCACAGCCTTGTCTTCCTTCTTCTTGTGGCTTACGCATTTTTCATGAGACTTTAAAGCCCACTGTCTTTCAACTTCTATGAGGTTAGGCAACCTGGTGATTATTTGCATCCATTACAGTCTTGAGACATGTTTTTCCTTCCTTCATTTGTTTATGTAGGTGCTGTGCATGCCATGCTATGGAGAACTAAACGGGATTTTTGCCACACCGGCTATGTGTGGCACAGAATGCTCTTAGCTTTTCTAGACATCTAAGTATAGGTGCTAGAGATCGCCGCCACTTAGAGATCTAGAACAGCTTAGAGGCTACTGTGCTTACGGATGGATGCTAAACTCCCAGGACTCAAATGCTGATGAGCAGAATAAAGAGAGGACTTCAGATAATGCATCTTTCTACATGGGGAGCAAGTTGCTGAGTCCCTTCTGTTGCAAACATGATTAGAGTAAGGAGGGTCCCAAAATTGGGGGGAATATTAAGAAGGATTGTGTCAGGGAAGGAGGTTATTGGAAACTATTGATGTGGTGGACAAATATGTCTACCTTTAAGAAAAGTGTGAAGCTTCACATTGCCTGTCCCTCAAACAGCTCTTGGGTATCACTAGGATAAGAATATCTTGTAAATCTGCAACCAGCAGTTTAGATACAGTGCCCTAGCGGGGTCCAGGGTGAGTCAACCATGAACATTATGTCTCTGAACACCTGGTCTCCACAATAGGAGCAAGATTAGAATGATGGCTTATTATTATTTTAACAGGTAAGCAAAACGACTGCACAGACATTGAAAGACTCTAAGAGGGCTATTCAGTCTGCAGAATCGATTCCTTTTAAAAGGAGATTCTGAAAGGAGCTTCAGGTAAGAAAGACCTCAAATCTGAATATCGTTGATGATACAGTGAACAGACCTCCAAATCTGAATGCAAGGGCCCTGGGTCTTTCAAAACCTTGCCAGCTGACCTTGATTATGTAATGTTTTTGTTCCCAGGCCCTAGTGTCTTTTAATATCTGGGCTTCCCCCTTGTCCTTTTCTTTCTTTCTCTGGCAGCTCCTCTCCCTTCACCAGCTTGCTGTCCTCTCCTCCTTTGCCCCATTGGTGAACGATGGGGTTACTCAGCCTGATCTTGAACGCTGCTCTCCCTCTGTTCTTTTTGGGCAGTGTCTTGTTTACTCCTGTGTCTGGGAAGCGTGCCTGGCATAAGCTGCCTTTCAGATACCTGGGGGAATGGATGAGTGAATGAATAAAGGCAAGAGAATTCCAGAGGTGGGCGATCATCAGGAGACCATGCAACCATAAAGTATATGCACTCACACACACCACACACACGTGCACACACACCACACAATCACACATCATGTCCACACACTCATATGCACACATATGCACATTTATACTACATACACACCATGTACCTCCTCACATATCACACACCTCACATCACATCCCCACACACATACATGTGCACTCACATTATACACCTCCACACACGTCACACACCTCACATGCATGCACACATATGCTATGTACCTCCACATACTTAATGAATCACATACCCTTCACATCTACACACACATACATGTTCACATACACCATGCAACTCCACACACAGCACACAACTCCGTACACACCTCCACACATACCATACACACATGCATGCCTTTACTATGCACCTCCACACACACAACACACAAATATACATATACACACCATGCACCTCCACACATATCACACACCACACACATCACACTCACACTATACACCTCCACACACATCACACACAACACACACATGCATACCTACACTATGTACCTCCACACGCACATACACACATATGCACACACACCCCATGCACCTCTACACACTTTATAAACCACATACCCATCATACACATACATACACGTGCACATATACCATGCAACTCCACACAACTACACATAATGCACGTGCATGCAAACCTACACTATGCACTTCCACACATACAACACACACACACACACACACCCCATATACCTCCGCACATATCACACACCACACCCAAAGTACATTGCCCACATGCACACATATACATGCACACACACCCAACAAACACACACACCACACACCCCACAAACACACATGCACCATGCCTCCAGGTATACCAAATATACACACCATATGAATGCACACACACATACCCCTTCACACCCCACATACACACATACCACACATGCCACACACCCACACCCACACATACTACACACACACCAAGTACACAAATCCTTTCCCCTCACTCTCACCTCACACACACAGCTGTCACTTTATCACTGACAAGAGAAGTTGTGTTTTCTGTACAGTCTTTCCTTTGCACTGTGGGAGTGCCACATCTAGAACTTCCAGAGAGGGGATTCTCAATACCACATAAATCTGTTGACAGATCAGAGGGGCTTGCAAACGAAATCATGATGAAAGGACCAAAGAGATTGCTGTATCGGCCTGATTAAACATGCCCAATGCATCCAGCTTTCCCAGAACACTGCGTAGTCTGAGCAGGAGAGGCTGTACCGAACTTGGAACGTAGAGTTGGGACAGAGGTGAGCTCCTGAGTGGTGTGCATGGTTGGTGAGTAGAGGACAGAGCCTGAATGGAAGCTTGCAGCCTGTTAGCCTGAGGACCTACCCTCCCAGGGCTCTCGTGGGGGTGCTTTGATTGTTGAAGGGGAAAATCTACCAAAGGCAGACATGAGAATTAGAGTTTGGGGCTTCCAACATTTCCTCATTTTCAAGTGAGGTCTATATTCTGAAAGTCTCTGAAAGAGGGGAGGAACTTGCTGAAAAAGTGTCATTATTTTTTTAAATGTTTATTCTAATTTCTTACTAATCATGTGGCTCAAACCCAAATTTATATGAGCCTCAAATTCAGATAGATGGTCAGAGGTTCAGACTAAATAAAAGTTAAATTAAATAATTTATCACTTTCAGAGAATGAGATGTGAATGGATAGTTTCCTCCATATCTATCTATACTGTGTAAGTTTACTATTGGTGCTGTAACAAATTACTACAAGCCTAGCAGTTTAAACAACACAAGTGCATTATCTTAGTGGTTCTATAGGGTAGAAATAGGGCACTGGTCACACTTGGCTAAAATCAAAGGGCTGGTACAGCCATGTCCTTTTCTAGAGGCTTTGGAGAGAAATCCACTTTCCTGCCCTTTCTAGCTGCCAGCAGCCACCCGTATCCTTGGCTTCTGGGCCCCTTTGTTCATCTCCAAAGCCATCAAGCTGCAGCTCTCTGTGCCTTTCTTGGGTCGTCACATTTCCCTCTGCTCTTGCCTTCCATCTCCCTCTTCCACATTTAAAGGCCTTTGGAATTGCATGGCCTCACCTGGACAGTCCAGACTGATCGCCCTATTTTAACGTCAGCTGATCTGCATTCTTGATTCCATCTGCAACTTGAATTCTGCTTTGCCATGTACCAAGCTCTTCACAACTTCTGGGGATTAGGACGTGGGCACCTGCAGGAGGGGCGTCACTCTACTGACCATGTCCATTGTGAAAGTCTACGGAGAGGTGAGCAGATTGAGGCAGAACAGGGCCTCTCAACAGCTTCCCAGCTCTGGACTCGACGGCCGGGCTCTCCAGTGAGCTGCGTCATTCTGAAACCCATATTGAGTTCGTGTCAGTCTTGAATGCTCAGACTTGGCATACATCATCTTAATTTATTTCACTCACGCACTCACATACCCACAAAATACAAACAAACCACGAAAACACAGTGGGGGAGCAGTTCTTCACAGTCAGGGTCCCAACAGGAAAGGAAGACCAGTTCCAGTCAGGAGAGAGTCTTCACCACGGGGCTCACTTCCCATCTGCTCGGGGGCGAAGGTTCCAGGTTATAGAAACAGCTGGGCTGCGTCACCCCGAAAGGCTGAGGTGAGAACAGGCTGTCGAACTTCATCATGAGAGGACTTCTTGTGGTGCAGGCTGCCTTGAGAGAACAGTTTCTTCCAGGGGACACGTTGAGCCCAAGAACCTTCACAGGGAAGAAACCAGAAAGCCAAATCCCCAGAAGTTACTCTCCTCTGCTGCTCTCATACATTTAATCCAGCTGGAAGCCGGGGCACAGCTTGGCCTAGAAGCAGAGTGTCTGCGGGCGGGACCTGGGGGCACACAGGAGGCCTCGGGTGCATCTCAGAGATGTGGAAACCCAGGGACGGAGAAATGAGGTCCATTGCTGATGTCGAATAGTCGGGATGTCTGGGGGCTGGGAGTAGAGGCCAGCGGTTTAATTCCAGTGCATTGGTCTCTCTGTGATGTCACATCAGCCATAGGAGGAATCCTTTTTTGTGCATCTGTTATAACAAAGGGAAGGAGACGGAGTGTGGCTGGAAGCGCCATTCCCCGGAGCAACTGGCAAGGTGCCCAGTGAAAGCCAGGAGCAGGGCGAGAACTAAGGAGCAGTTATTCAGACAGAGGGCACTTCGGGAAGAATCCCTGCATCAGAAATGCATGCGGCAAACAACAGGGCAGAGGAGCCTGGGGGGCTCACATTCCGCTGCAGTGATCGGAGCACTTGGCAAACAAGGTGAGAGGATGCCAGTTCTCCGGTTTTGTCTGGCAGCTGCAAGGGCAGGGATCGGTGAATGCCTTTGGTTGCTCGGAGCCGCAGTGTTCAGGGTGGCAATGCCCAGGTGGCCAGGGCTGAATGGGCCAGGAAGGGACTCCCTTTCCTAGCAATGCCCCTGACTTAGACCTTGGCTAAGCAACTCTAGGAAGGTATCAAACACTCATGACTTTAATTGCCAGCAACTTAGGAAGTGCTTCTAATGACTTGGGGTCCTCATATATTTACAATTCTTTAAACAGGTTTGAAGCTCCCCAGCAAAACTTCTGCAACAGTATACAGTATTAATAAAATCATACTCCAATCACAAATTAAAGTTGGGTTTTGATGGAAGAGCTCTAAGTAATTCTCCATAATGACCTGATTAATTCTGAAATGACCTGTTGTGAAGTATGTGGATAAATATTACCTCAAGCTCTTGGAAACTCAACTTTCATCTTGATAAAATTAAAACCATTTTTAAAATCCTGTACTTCTATGATCATGGATAGCAAATAAAAAATTTCAACATTTCAAATCTGAAAGGCAACATTTGAAATTTTGTGGAAGGGCCTTCGTCTTCCAGCTCATTTTATGAGTACATATTCTATAATGAAAAGAAAATGTCACGCTCCTTTAACAACAGTCATCTTTCTGCATGTTTTCTTTTTTCTCTTGAGCCTATTTGTTTAGATTGAAGGTGTTTCTAATAAGCCATGTTTGATATGAATATCTGGAAAGATCAATGCAGCTTATCTCCTGCATTAAAATTCTATATATGCCTTCCCCCTTCTACTGAATAAAGCAATTTAGGCTTTTTCCTAGTGTAATCAATAAAATGAAATCTAAAAAAGAGAAAAAAAATTGCTAAGATGTCCTTGTTTAGATGCTGAATGCAGACAACTTTTCTTAAAGCAGGAGAACATTCCTAAAAATGAATTTCATTGATTTCGAACAACAAATGTATGTATTTTTTAAGATGGGGAAAAAAAGCACATTACCCAGTCAAGTCAATGACACCATAGTGCTATGTAATTTATAAGATCATATATCCAGTTATTCCCATGAGCAAGGCGAAATATAATCTAAGGTGCTACTGCTCCTTAGGTTACAAAAGGGTACATACACCAGCATGCATGAGAATTGTCTGAGACAATACAATGCCTGACATGTGTTTCCTTTCTTAAAAAATAAATTCAATATATTTTAAGATTTCAGCAGTACTAAATGCAAAAATGGCTCATATTTCAAGGTGAAAGCCCTCTGTTGACTAAAGATGCTTCCATTTTTATTGCAATTGTGGTTCTTGCCTTTTTTTGGGTAAACTTTTTCCATCACAAGCTGGTGCATGGATGTATTTATAGTTCAGTTTCATTTAACTATGTTCATTTGTACTGATCTGAGACAGATTTATATGATCATAGATTTCTGGTGTCACTGTTGTATTATTTATATTTCTATAAATTAAGGCCATTATTATCAAAGATGGCCCCTGACAATAGGATGCGGCTGTTGGAAATAGCGTTTAATATTTTCTTAGCCCCGACGAATTCTCTATGGATTGTATCCTGATGCAGACTAAGAAATCATTGTCTTTGCTGGAAAAAAGGAGGTCTTGAGTGATAATAATAAGTCATTAATGAAAGACAAAAATTTCAGGGCTATTTGTTGACACTGGTTTTTAATCTTCCTAATGATAGCCCCTGACAATGGAGAGATGAGCGGGATAATGTATGGCTGAGAACGCCGCCAAGCCGAGCTTCCCCCACTCCCACGGCATGAGATTAGCCTCTAGGACACATTCACATCATGCATTTTCAGTCTTCCTTTTATCTGTGGATTGGAGTGCAATGTCTCCACCAAGTGATTTTTAAGCAAGGGCTTTATGACAGATGGGGTACAGGAGAGGCTTTATCTCTCTGGCACCAATAAAACAATCAAACTTAATTGGTGACTTCAGTATAAAACAGTTTATTTGTGACTTAAGGATCCTGCAAATTAATAATTAGATTTAGAGGATGGGTGCAGAAAAGACTAAGGAATAATGGTTCTCTTAGATTGGTTTTAAATATCTCTTGATAGAACCAGTCTGGTTGCAAAAGCATGAATCCTGGTGCTCTCACACCCTAGTTGCGTGATATTGGTCAAGTTGCATACGCTCAGTAAGCTTCAGATTTCTGTCTGTGAAATCAACATGCTGATGTCACAGAGCGAAGAGGCTTGGACTCTAAGGTAAATTAATATGAATTAAATTAACATTGCTAAAATACATACATGTGCTAGTTGTCTGTCTAGCACATGGTAACACAATGAGCTTTTATGAAAATATGAGAATATTTGTCAGCGAAACAATTAGACTTGCCAGCGTAGAACTTGTACTATGTTAGCTGTCACTGACAGCTATATCCTAAAAAAAAAATCTCTGTTATCCAAATTGGGTTTCTTTCCTATTTAGGTTAAGCTACATGAGTGATCCTTTATAAACTCTTAGCAAAACTCTCTGGTATAAATGTTGAAAACATCTCAACTCCATAAATAAGAAGAAAACCTAATATATTCAGTGTTTGTGATTCAGTGTTCATTAAAGACCCACATAGCATTAGATGAACTGCAAGCATAATAGGAGCTGTGCATGCAGTGGGTAAACGGCTCTGGGTTGAGAAAGCAAAGACTAATATTGCACAGGTGCTGTTGCCCAGGGAGACCGAGAGGTAAAGGGAAAGGTCTGGGCTTCGGCGTGAGGTGTGACTGCATCCTAATCCCAGCTCTGCCTCCAGCAGCCTTGTGCCCCTGGAGCACATGCCAGCCTGTGATGAATGCCCGCTCTCCCTGGCCTCTCCTCCCCGACCGTCACAATGCAGCTGCTCCAGAAGGCTCTTCCAGTCGTGTTAGACCCAGAGGAAATTTGAGTGCTCTGCAAAGGACGTGCCCAAGAGGTAAGAGGTGAGGAAGCTCCCGGGGCCACCAGAGTGCTGCCTTGCGACACACCCTCTCCCGGTCCCGGATGTGGCCACAGACTTTGTCATCTCAGGTGTACCCTAAGCTCAGAGTGAAAAAATGATAGAAAGGGAAAGGAGCCCTGAGTAACAGTCTGTCTCAAAAGAGACAGGTTTCGATTTTCATGTGGGAATTGAGAGAAAGTAAAATTTGTGTTGAAACATTCTCATGAAAACTTGGACCCTTTTCCTGAGACTGGAAACTCATGGTTTTGAGACAGTAACAGAACAGATCCCCAGGTGGTCCTGGACTCCACCTCGCCTCTACAGCATGCATTTGAGAACAGCCAAAGAGACGGCAATCTCTCTCATTCAGTTACGCCTCTGTGTGAAGCATGAGGATCTCTTGGGAAATACACTATATGATCATATCTTTTTAAGTATGGTTTATTTTCATCTTAACATTTTTCACAGTCTAAGACTTTCCTTCCCTATTAGGTTGTGGGTCAAGATCTGCTAGAATTAACTCTCTGGAGGATAAGTTCATATTTAGAAAAAAATAGTAGAAAATGGGTAAAGGTATTGTAGGACTTGCATTTAAGGGTAAGTTTTGGAAGGGTAGATACATCAGAAGCTAAAAGATAAGTAAATATTAGTTTAATAGTCTTATTCTGCTCTATGTGCCTAATCATCATATAAATTTTTGTATAAGAATTCATCTGTAGAAGCAGATGTGGAATTTGCCTTATAAGAACACTCAGGGCCTTGTGGATCTTTGGGTTAAGGGGAAATGTGGGGATGTCTAGTTACTAGGGGCTTGGAGGCAAGCCATCTGGTTTTCACCTACCTTGTTCAAAAATACAATCTTGCCAAAAATCTGCAAGATATTCCATATAAGATTGCTGAGAAAGATGGCCTGCGATCCAGCACATGAGGCTAGGATGATCTTATGAAACCAATGTGATCATGATAACCCCACCCCCTATTGTATATCTCTGTGGCTCAGTACTTTTGAGAGAGCCCATCCGTCTCCTCACAAGGCACCCCACTCTCTCCAGAACAGGCTTCACCCACAGAGAGCACAGTGGGCCTGCTCTTGGCTCTGCCTTGTTGTGCCTCCTCTAGCGTCCTTGTCTGATTCAGCACTCTGGTTTCTGTGGCTCCTACCCTTGGATTGGCCCTTGGATCTGTGCCTCTGTCAGCATTTGATCTTTCTAGTGTTTGAAGCTCCGACTGACTGTCTTAATCCATTTATGCTGTTATAACAAAATATCTGAGACTGGATAATTTATAAGGAACAGAAACTCACTTCCACACGGCCATGGAAGCTGGGAAGTCCAAGTTCATGGTGCTGGCTGCTCTGTGTGTCAGGTGAGAGCCCAGTCTCTGTTTCCAGGATGGTGCCTTGAATGCTGTGTCTTCATGTGGTGGAAGGCAGAGGGCAAAAGCAGGCTGAATGCTATGTAAAGGCCTTCATCCCATTGACAAGAGAGGGGCCCTCATGACCTAATCATCTCCTAGAGGCCCCACCTCTTAACACTACTGCATTGGGGTTTAAGATTTAATGTGAATTTTTGGAGGAGACACAAGCATTCAAACCATAGCATTGGCCAACGAGGCTCTGGCTTGGTTTTACTCCTGGATTTATTAACATCTCATGTTCCTTAATCTTCTAACCCCTGACATATGCCTCCCCTTGCTCCCAGGGAGAGGAACATTAACTGGGAAGTGTATAGAACAGCTGAAGTAGAAATAAATTCTCTTTTCTGAGTCCTCCTTTCATGAAGATGGTTGCCATCGCTGTTCATGTTGGCTTCAGAGAACAAGGTTCACAAGCTTTCCAGCTATGCTCACGTTGAAGGTTTTCTTTTCTGGTCTGGGGTCCATTTTTATCAAGGAAACTATTTAGCAGGATTGAAAGGAAAATAAATCCATCTTCAACTTCCCATCTCTGTTTTCTGTTTTTATACATTCTTTCACAAGGCCTTATTCAACCATTTTCTATGGTTAGGTTGGAAATTACAGACTGAGAGAAAAACCCTGAAGAATTGTGTGACTTTTAATTAATTACACATATAGTAATATCAATTGGACAGTTTTTTAAAATAATGACTTATTCTGTAGCCTAAGCTGGAGTGCAGTGGCACAATCATGGTTCACGGCAGCCTTGAACTCCTAAGCTCCTCCTGCCTACGCCTCCTGAGTAGCTGGGACTACAAGTGCATACTACCATCCCAGCGAATTAATTTTCTTTTTCCTTTTCTGGTAGAGACAGGGTTTCACTATGTTGGTCAGGCTAGTCTCGAACTTCTCGCCTTCAGCTGTTCTCATGCCTGAGACTCCCAAAGTGCTAGCATTATGGGAGCGAGCCATCTCGTTCATCCCAATGATACATTTTTGTACATGTGTTAGGTGCATCATTTCTTTTTATTTAATAGTCTGGTTTCCTCAGGGTAAAATGTCAAATGAAAAATAATAACAGCTTTCTCTTTAGGAGAAATATTCTGCCCAGGATCCTGAGATGTGAAGCAGGAGAACAGCTTTTGATTTGGTCTAGGGGGCCTCTGGTGGGTACAGTGACATACAGAGCTCATGGCGAGCACCAAAAAAGCAGTGAATGCCAGGAAATCATACAGAATGTTTTGTGAATGAGCTTCCTTCACCCAGGGACATAGCTCATTGCTTTCATTGGAATTTCAGAGCAATCTAAGACACTCAGAGTTTAAAAACTGCTATTCTAATACTTTGGATTTGCAGATGAGTGCTCTAGACTCACAAAAGGTTGAGTGGTGAGTTAATGTCACAGTGGATGTGGGACTCTGGTATTGTCACTTGACTTGTCAACATGCCATAGACCTAAGGACGTACCCTCTATCAGCAAACATAGAGGCACTGGGAGTTAGAACAATCTGTCTTATGTCTCTCCATTTTAGCTGGAAAGTGTTGAGTCAGTTCACTTAAAAGCCGCAGATTTCTTATTCTGTAAGTGAATATAATGATAATAATCATATCCAAGAGTTGCTGTAAGAATCAAAAAATACACGATGTGTGAAAACAGACCATCACCTTCTAAGTCTCAAGTAAAGATTTACGAATCATCTTGGTAGTTTTCAGACTCATTTAAATATGAGAAAACTGAGGCTCCAAACGGTACATAACCAGGCCTGTGCATCTTCTAACCCTGAGCCACAATCCTTTGCAGCCAGCGCTAAGCAGTCCCTGTTTGTTTAATTCACTTCTATTTCCTCAGGAACTGGTATTGCTCACTTCATTAAAGAGAGCAGAGAAAGGATTCTGGCATGCACACACTCTTTAACTTGTGTTTTTTGTCCTTATCTTATTGACTCAATATGCAGATATCCCTGCCAGAAATGTCCAATGCACCTTTGTCTAAAGAAGATTTTATATTGATCTTAATCTAATTAGCTAGTTTGAACTATGGTTTGTGTCATGATTCCTGTCTTGATCTAATTAGCTACTGTAGTTGAAGCAGCATGGATCTGAAATCATAATTGCTGGTATGCAGAAGGCTTTCTAGTCCAAGTCTGTGTGCTAGATGGAGACATTTCTAAACATTGCAAACCATCAACAGCTTACACTGTGCCTGATAAATTGACTTCAAATTCTAGAAGTGCCTTTGGATTTGAAACCAGAAATACCCTGGCGTTCAAACCTTGGTTCAGTCACATCTAGCTGTGTGACCTTAGGCAACCGACTTAATCTCTCTAAACCTCATTTTCCTTATCTGTAGAATAGGCAAGGCTCTGAGGATGAAATGAAGAGATAGCTGTCTGGGGAACTACATGCAGACACAACACTCACTTAGTACCCGAGCACATGGGAGGTCAGAACTTCTGATTTCCTTCCCTTCTTGTGCATTCTCCAGCAATTTTGGCCGACAAAAGAGATTTCCTCTTCTCTGTGCAATTTCCCACTAAGACACAGACATTCTCTTCTCCACTTCCCATTCTGACTTCCTTCCCTCCCTCTCTCTCTTCCTCCATTTTCTCATTTCCTTCCTTTGGTTTTGCAGTTTACATGGGATTCCCTGAAGAGTATTCACCAAATGTGATCAGGGAAGGCCAGATAGGAGATGGCATGTATTCCCACTTTTGAGGAGGGGAAAAGCGAGTTATGTCTGAGCCCAAGGAGAATGAAAGCAAAACCAGAGAACTACTGAAAGCCTGCAATTTGAAGAAATGGTAGAAAACCTAAGGCCAAATAGGCGTCTGCCCATGAACCTCAGTCTGAGGAGTAAGAATGATCAGTACTTCAGGGGCTGAGGAGAGGCAGGTGGAGGATGGCTGGGTCTCCCCAGCTCCTTCCTCACAGCCATAATTCTCCCTGTGGGGAATTTTAGTGACTCATAACTTTCTTGGTTGGACAACAATTCCTCTGGGTGATTCTGTAGTGTGAGCACTTAGTCTGAATTCATTTTTTTTCCTATGCTACTTTTATGGGGGCCCTGGAGCCTTATAATTAATTAATGGTTAGTGCTGCCTTTGAAATGCAGATTAGCCTTCATGTAGGTTTACTCTTTAGAATCTAAAAAGCTTTCTCTTTTTCTTTCTTTTTTCTTTTTTTTTTTTTGCCTGTACTGCTTTATCATCAGGTCTTGAAAATAGCAGGTTGGCATTTATTTTCTAGCTTTAAAGATGAGTTTTGAACTGTGGTTTACTTTTCCATGGAGCCTGCAGGCTTTGCATATGTGTGAAGCAATCCCATGCAGTTGTAGAACCTCAGTTTTGGAGGCTAGCAACTTCTGTTCCCAGAACCCACAGCCATGAAGTTGTCAGGAAAGCTCTCATAATGAGGAAGCTGACCCATCTCCTGCTGTGAAGGTAGGAGTAAATTAGTTAATTTTGAAGAAATATAAATGTTATAGCTTACCATTATAATCAGGACAAACATTAATATCAGCTTCCTTAATCACCCCAATCTAACCCTAAAATAAGGAAAATCTTTGCCGAGTTGAATTTGTGGGATATGACAAATTTCTAACAACACAAAAACACATAAGTTGACATTTAGAATTTTTTTTAACCATTTGATACTTCAACCAACTTCCCAAATCCCCAGAGCTAAGAATGTTGTGGAATCAAATTAAAAGCACAGATATTGCAGCTTGCAGATAAATCTTCTTTTCAGTAATGTGTTATTTTTGTTAACTTAAAAAATCACACAGTCTATAAATTTAGAGAGTAGAGTTTATTTCTTGTAAAGGGTTATAGCCTGCAAGGTTGCATCCTGTAGGCTGGGAAATGTAGCTTCCAGGAAAGACCAGAGACAGGCACTTGGGAGGAGAAGGGGTTGGGACAGGAGCTTTAAGCTGAACTGGTTGGCTAACATCCATATTCAACAGGTTAGAGGAAAGACTGTGAATATTCATGAAGGTAGTCCTAACGCAACCGCACCAAATAAACATGCATGTAACATACAAGCCATGTTCACCTTGGGGTGGAGACTTAATATTTAAATGTATTTTAACTAGATCCTATATGTTGAAAGGTCTTTTCAGGACACAAAGGCATTTAAGTGGGCAGCCTCTGTAAACCAGCCAGAACCAGCCAATGATCAGTGGTCTTATCAAGAGAAAGTGATTTAAATCAGTCTCCTGTCCATCCAAAGCTGTTACGGCAGGTAGAACGGGGGTCCCAGTGTCTCCTGGCTGGGGAGCTGTGGCTGCTTCAACACAGCTGGTCTCGAGGCCAGTGCTTGTTTAGCTGTTAGAGAAAAAGAAAAGTACCTGTGGCGGCTGGAACAGACTTGATGCTCTGCGTTCTGTGTATCCGACTTAGCCCTTGCCTGGCATGGCTTGTTTATAATTTGGTATCTTATAGCCTCAGAGAGTCTGTTCTTTCAGTCTTTTGTTTTCTATTTTGAAACTAACACGGGTCAGATTTTTGAGTCCAAACTGCAAAAGGGAGGAGGTATAATGAGGTGTGTCCGGCTTCCTGTCTAGTCATGGATGGGAATTCATTTTCAAGATTTCTCTGGGATCCCCTTGGCAAAGAGGGGATCTGTTCAGTCATTTGCAGGGGAGATTATATTTTTAGTTTATATTCCTATTATCTTTATATGCTGCCTATATGGCTCGCATCACATCTTCTGAAAAGCCTTCTTATTGCAAAGTTAGTAAGTAGTGGAATTTGGGGAGTGAGGCACAGACATGTGAGCACATTAGAACCCGTGGGCCATCAAATTCATAAGGATGTGGGATCAAGATCGCAGAAAGAGTTTAATGGCCAATCTCCCATCCCAAACTTTGTGAAATGACAAAAATGTGAAAATGTGGTATTTAAAAAGAACATATTAGCTCTGAGAAATAAGAAAAATGGTCTTTAATTTTGATTGTCTGAAAGTTTGAAGAACTCTAGAAACTAGAAAACAGAAGTGACTGTATAAATAAGAGGCAGAAAACCACAGTCCAAAACACGCAGCCCCTGGCCCCTGGCATGCCTTCGATTGCAAACGTTCCTGTGCATCACTGCAAGCTCTTGGGATGGGTTGTGTACTCTCTTCACATGTGTGTCTCTTCATTTCTTAGCCTTTCACCTCCACAGTGCTCCACAGGGTTTAGAAATTAAAGGGAATAAATACTTCCTCAAAATGTGTCCAAAGCTGTCCTAATACTAACCTCAATCCTTTCTCCCTGGAAACTAACTGTGAAGTGGGGTTTCCCCTAAATTCAGAGTAGGTTTAAAAAGGTCTAGTCATGTGTCTGTACTTTCTTAAGAATTTTCATTTCTTTCTTTTTTTTTTTGAGACATGGTCTCCCTCTGTTGCCCAGGCTAGTGTGCAGTGGCATGATCTCAGCTCACTGCAACCTCTCCGTCCCACCCCAGGTTCAAGGGATTCTGCTGCTTCAGCCTCCTTAGTAGCTGGGATTACAGGCATGAGCCATCACAGCATGGCTAATTTTTGTATTTTTAGTAGAGATGTGGTTTCACCATATTGGTCAGGCTGGTCTTGAACTCCTGACCTTGGGTGATCCGTCTGTATTGACCTCCCAAAACGTTGAGATTCCAGGTATCAGCCACCATGCCCAGCCTACTTTCCGAAGAATTTCCAAAACCCATTTTTATTGTATTGGCTGTTGGAACTCTGGGTGTGATAGGTTATTTAGAATCTGAAAGCTAATACGGATATGCAGTACAGAGTGCTAGTAATAACAAATATGAAGCTCATTTTGAAACAGATATCAATAATCTCTATTTTGCAAAATAATCTGGCATGGTTCCTCGATTCCATGGTCTGTGTAAGTTTTGCAAAATGTATCCCTGGCGTTAAAGAGGCAACCGAATAACCTGCGTTAGTTGCACGCTTACTGCATGATTGATACTGTGCTAGTTAGAGAAATGAAACATAACCCCTGGTAAATGAAGATGAGTCTGCTCTAACTGCAGATGGGAAGTTCCACAGAACATTTCAATGTCAAAGTATCTTCAAATCATCTTGGCCATCTCCCAAGTTCAAGTGCCGCCCTGGACCACAGGGTGCACCCACACTGCCGCCAGCCTATTCCTTCTCTCTGGTTCCATAGCATAGTTCAGTATGCAGGGTGGCCTCACCCAGCGGACCATCTGTGAATCCTCCTAGATCAAGTCCTCTGCCCATTCCTCTCTCCCAGCCATCACCAGCTAATGCTCCTTCCTTTAAAAAACCCTCTCCTTTCCATGCCCACCACTATTGGACATCAGACCACAGCAGTTGCTCAGATTATTTTGAGGGCCAGTTAACTTGTTCCCCTACCTTTCTTCTGGCCCCTTAAATTAATTCCCCAAACTGCATCCTGTATAATCCTTCTAAAATGCAAATGTGATTTAAAATCCTTCTAAAATGCAAATGTGATCAGTCATTGCTCTGAAGGTTAAGTCTGACTTTGTCCCGTCTCTTGCTGTAACTCATCTTGATTTTCACACGTCAGTTAACACTAAATTGTATTCCCCCTCCCCCACCACACAGACACACTCTCTGACTCTCTCTCTTTCTCACACACACACACACACACACACACACACATGACCCTGTGCCTAGCCCTTATTCCCTTTATCTAGAATTCATAGTCTTCTCCTTTGTTTTGTTTTGTTTTTGAGAAGGGGTTTCATTCTGTCCTCCATGCTGGAGTGCAGTGACACAATCAGGGCTCACTCCAGCCTTGAACTCTTGGCCTCAAGCAATCCTCCCACTTCAGCCTCCTGAGTTACTGGGACCACACATGTAAGTCACTACACCTGGCCCCTTTTGTTAATATTTGTAAATTCTCTTTCCTCCTTAGAAACTCAGATTTCATGTTCTCTCCTCCAGGAAGTCTTCCCTGAACCAAGATAGGACAACAGCCCCTTGTCTGAGTTTTCATCATTCCTGGGTTATTTGCTAACTTGACACTTGTCACTATATGGTTGAATTCTTTCTCTGTTCTTTTGTGTCCTGTAGGTTACTGTGAACTCCTCATGGAGGCTGGCTGATTTCTGCTTATTTTGGAATTTCCAGAACCTACCATACTGCTTGGTTGAAAGATAATCTAAGTATTTTGCTGAACTAAAGTAAATTATTTTTTCAAACAAGCATCGTACCTGGATGCACTTTGTTTTATAATGATAGAAGTATACTCTAATGCAGGCATCATTCCACTTGATCTTCACACAGTGCTATGAAATGGAAAATGGTTTCCTGGTTTGAGGGAGGAAGGCTCTGAGAATTCAGGAGCAAATGTAGGATTTTAGCATCAACTTGTCAGACTATCGGCCAGGCTCCTATACCAATAAGAATGGCTATTATTAAAAAGTAGGGAAAAAAGATGCTGACAAGTTTTCAGAGAAAAGGGAATCGTTATATACTGCTCATGGGAGTGTAAATTAGTTCAATCATTGTAAAAAGTATGGTGGCAGCTCCTCACGGAATGAAAAATGGAAGTACCATTCAACTCAGCATCCCATTACTGGAGATATAACCAAAGGAATAGAAATCGTTCTACCGTAAAGACACATGCACACATACGTTCACTGCAGTACTATTCACAGTAGCAAATATATGGAATCAACCCAGGTGACCATCAATGGTAGCTTGGTTAACAAAAATGTGGTACATACATATACCATGAAATACTACAGAGCCATAAAAAAGAATAAGATCAAGTCCTGCGCAGGAACGTGGATGGAGCTAGAGACCATTATTCTTAGCAAACTAACGCAGGAACAGAAAACTAAATACCACAGGCTCTCATTTATAAGTGGGAGCTAAATAATGAGAACCAATGAACACAAAGAGAAGAACAGCAGACACTGGAGCCTATCTGAAGAAGGAGGATGAGAAGAGGGAGAGGATCAGAAAAAATACGATCAGGTACTATGCTTAGTACCTGGGTGATGAGATAATCTTTACACCAATCTCCCATGACATGAGTTTCCCTATATAACAAACTTACACATGTAACCCTGAACCTAAAATAAAAGTTAAAACATATAAAATAAAATATTTCAAAAATGAATAACATATATTAACAATAATAGCCCCATGAGGTCATTTCCCATTACACCAGTGAGGAAACTGAGGAGCAATCTTGCCCAAGGCCACCAACCCGTGTATGCCAAAGCTGGACACAGACCACAGCTCCCTGACACCAGCCCTATGCACTTCATTTCACCAACACACATCTTTCATACGTTTCTGTCTCACAGAGTGTATTGCACATTTTGGGAATGAGTTTAACAAGTTCATCCACTCTATCGAAGCCAAGAAGTTTAATCACAAAGCTTGTGATCCTTTTGATAAATTATATATACACATATATATATGTGTATATATATGTATATGTATATATATATGTATATGCATATATATATACACATATATATATATACAACTAGAAAGCTGACCAGTGAGAGAAAAAAATGCACCTTTCAAATCACAACACATGGCTATTTCCCAGCGAATGTGGAAGCCATCCCTCCCACATGATGTTGGTCCTTCCTACTGATGATTTCCTCCCACAGGCAATAAGTAATCATTCCAGGATATCCTGGTGATATCTGAAGCGTGTGACATGTCATTATGCATATTGCCATTAGCCTCCAAATGCTGGGATAGAAAGTGATGTGTAATTTCATTAATCAGGGTTTTGCCGGTGTCTGTGGTTTGGAGCCATTTATTATTTAGGGAGAATTAGAACTGCGAAAAAGAAATCTTTCTCATAATCAAAAAGCATGAACTGAGGGCCAAGCTGTGCCTAGAACTATAATGGAAACGGAATAGAACAGTCATATGAAAGAGTGTCTAGGATCTTTCGTTTAGCAATATGAGTGGAAATTACTAATCTGGGTGACTATATAGAGACTTGAACAATAGCAAAACACATTTCCCAAATAATCAGTGCATTACATAGTAATCGCAGGTTTATTCTGTATGGAGTCTGCCTTCTGCATCCATGGGTTTCACATTTGTAGATTTAACCAACTGTGGATTGAACATATTAGGGAAAGATTGCGTTTGTGTGGAAAATGTTTGTCCTTTTCTTTGTCATTATTCCCTAAACACAGCAGTTTAGCAACTGTTGACATTGTATTAGGTATTATAACTACTCTAGAGATGCTTTAAAGGATATGACAGGATGTGAAAATGCTATACCATTTTATACCAGGGACTTGAACATCTGTGGATTTTGATATGGGGTTTGTCCTGGAACCAATCCCCACTGATACCAAGGGATGTGGTCTGTATCTGGGAGACTGAAGAAAACCGCTTGGATTTTTAGGGGGCTGATGGGGGTTGTACATACTGCAGTTCCCTCTGTTTCCATCCGTTCATCTTAGTCATGCAAGTGCATCTGTATTTATTTGCTCACTGAACCCACAGAACAGTCTTCAGATAGAGACAAAGCATAGATCACTATTTCCTTTAATCATATTTGGAAAAGAAGCCTTCGGCAGGGGTTAAGCTATTTGCCCAAACCATGGAAAAGTGTGTGCTGGAGCCACGTGGAGAAACCACGGCTTGTGACTTCTCTGAGTGCACTTTCTGCATCCACATGCTGGTTTCAGCTCACAGTGAAATACTCCTGAGAGACAGGTCACAAGGAAGTTTCTAAATTGCAGAGGAAATGCATGGCACATCAATGAGGGAATGGGAAAATTAGAGAGGACGACGCTCTTCTGGCTCCACAGGGAACCAACCCTTCCATCACATGGCCAGGGATGGCTGTGTTGGAAGATGGAGAGATACCACCCTTCTAGTGAAGGATGAGTGAAGAACATAGCTAATGTCTGCTGTGGAGAGGGTATGCCTCCTGCAAGGAGCTTTGGGAGACCCAGACACCAATTTAAGATAATTGGGTTTGAAAGAAATGACAAGTAGACATATGTGGGATACTAGTGTGAAGAAAAGGCCACAGACTCTAAATGTTAGATTATGACTACTGCTGTTTTCTCTGAAGTCTGATTCAGGAAAAAGATGTGGATGGTGCCACTGGCCAGAGTGGGGTGACCACTATGTTTGGATTCTAAACCTGTCAGTCCCATATCTGTTAGAGATGAGAACTACACAGGCGCTCACTACGCACCTTTTCTAGTACTTGCTTTATGGTCCAGAGGGAAGGAACCCAGCAAGCTTTGAAAAGGCAACTTGAAGGGAAAATGGATATGAATAGGAAAATAGACTAAACATGCATTTGAAAACAAGGAAACTTAGCAATATTTGTTTAGAAGAACTGATGAAAATACAAACATCGAAGATCTTGTTTGTTCAAGGAGTAAGCTATTAATTTTTTAGCTAGGGTTTGTTTTTACTTTTTAAAGTGTGTCACACAAAAATCTCTTCATTTTGAGATTTTGATTTTTGCATCGGTGATGACTGACAACTGATGAGAATTTTTGTTGGTTTTGTTTCACACAGCTTTATAAGAATCCATTAAGTTGAAATTCCTTACAGAAAACTTTGTAGGAAGCAGACATCCTAACAGGCAACAACATCAACTTTGCCTAATCATTGTTAATGAGATTTCATTTGTATCAACATGATAATAATGTTTTGGATAAGCATGTGTGTTTGCATATACATATACATATATAGAATTTTATAGATAGGTAGGTAGATAGATAATAAACCTAGGCATACATATATATCTACACACACCTATATCTGCATATCTATGTGTGTCTGTGTATATATATATCTTTGTATCTGGTTTTATTTTTAAAATATTGGTATTATGCTTATAACATTTAGTATTTCCAATAAATATTTTCCAAATACAATAAAAATTTGCAAAAACATTTTAAAAACTTCATAATATTACATAACAGATTTGTTGTTTTTCATGTCATCTTATTTTATGCTGATATTGATGCCTTGTTATTTTTTTTTTCTATTTTATCATTTGCTTTATGGGTTATGTTTTGATTGCTGTTATCTTATTCTGTGATTGAGATGATTTAAATACTATCAGAAGGGCTACTAGTAGTTGTATTTAAGTATCTCTGACAAATTTTAAAACTGTATTCCTGTTACTAGTATTTCACAATTATAATTATATTTTATTTTGAGTTTCCTAACAATAAGACAGGAGTTGGTTATCTTAGTTTGTTCAGGCTATGATAACAAAATATCATGGCCTAGGTGGCTTATAAATAGCAGGAACTGATTTCTCATAATTCTCGAAGGTAGAAGTTTCCTATCAAGATACCAGCAGATGTGTCTGGTGAGGAACCATTGACTGGGTCATAGATGGCTCCTTCTTGATATGTGCTCACAGGAGGGAAGAGATGAGCTAACTCTCTGGGGCCTCTATAATAAGGGCACTAATTGCATTCATGAGGATTCTACCCTTATGACCTCATTACCTCCCAAAGCCCCTACCTCCTAATACCATTACCTTAATACGACACAAAAATTTCAGTGAACAAACACATTTAGAACATAGCCCTTCCCTTTCACTTCCTTTTACAAGTTTTACTAATACAGTCTGGTGTTTTGAACTCAGATTAATACTATTAATTATTATTTCTATATATTTTTATCAATAATAAGTTTGGGACAATTGTAGTTGCTTTTATATCCAGATGCATGAACTCAAGATTTATGTTGCACTATTTTCAATGCTCAGGGGAATTCTTACTGTTTTACTTTTCCATTCTTAAGTCTTTAATTTGTGTATTTATCTTGCAATTGAAGTATAGCTTCAATTACTTTTAAAGAATCATTTATTGTTGTTATCTGCTTGAGCCTTTGAATAGCATGGCATGTTTTCCTGTTGTCTGTGTATGTGATTTTCATTTTTCATAGTTAGCCTGGATTTTAAATGGTGGGAAGTTTCTTAGGTGAAAAGGGTAGGTAGACTATCCAGGCATAGGGACAAAATCTATAAAGATGAACAGGTAGAAAAGAAGCTTGGTATTGTGGAAAATGGCAAGGAGCTGGGTTGAGTTGCACTAGAGCACTCAGAAAGGCATGGTATCAAATGGAAATGGAAAGTTTGTTTGTGGTGGTCTTGCTCATGGTGACAGGATTTGAATTTCAGCCTTTTAATTTCTTTTCCTTTTAGTTTCTGAGGGTGTTTTTTTGGTTGTGCTTTAATAAAAATATATGTATATAGTAGCAATGCATGTCTAACTGATAAAAAGATATGTATGCATGTATTGAGTATATACACTCAAACTATTTTTAACAAAAATGATATTAAGTTTTAAAAACAATAGTGTTGCCAAATTTTAAAAACTATAGTTGGTTTAGTTCATTTTCACACTGTGATAAAGAGCTACCTGAGATTGGGTAATTTATAAAGAAAAGGAGTTTAAGTGATTCTCAGTTCAGTATGGGTAGAGAGGCCTTAGGAAATGTACAATCAAGGCGAAAGGCAGAATGGAAGCAAGCACCTTCCTCACAAGTTGGCAGGAGAGAGAGAGAGAGAGAGAGAGAGAGAGAGAGAGAGAGAGAGAGAGCACGTATAGGGGAAACTGCCACTGTTAAAGCATGAGATCTCATGAGAACTTCCCCATTATCAGGAGAATAGCATGAGGGAAACTGCCCCCCATGATCCAGTCACCTCCCACCGGGTCCCTCCCTTGACACATGGGTATTACAATTCAAGATGAGATTTGGGAGGGGACACAGAGGCAAACCACATCAATAGTGATGGCAAATTTTGCAAAGGTGTTAACGATGGATTTCAGGAACAGGAGCACCAGGACGAAGCCTGTGTGTACAGAACACACTCTGTGGAGGATGAAGTCTTTGGGAAGAAGACTAGAGGCAGGGAGACACTGGGAAGCCTTTAGAGGAGGGAAGTTACCGACTCGAGCCATTTCATTAGCAGGAACTGACTTACACCTGGGTCAGCCCCGTGGCAGCATTTCAAGGAGAGTTAAGTAGGTAATCATTAAAAACAACACAAAAGGTGGCCCAGAAGGCCCATGTGGCACCTCCAAAAGCCTGTTCCTCCCAGCAGCTGTCACCCCAGCTAAAGTGCATTTTCCTCCCCTCTTTGCAGGGTGACCTTGTGGAGGTCACCTCCAGAGGAGTTTCCGGAAGCCCAGTGGAGAGCATCATAATGGAAGTGAGCAGCAGCAATGAATTATATAAACAATTTGAGGGAAGACAGGTAAAGGCTATGTCAGGCACAAATCAGCTTGGACTGCCAGTGGGGATTTGCTGGGCACTAGCTCCTGCTGTTAACGTGAGGCCCACAGTGGAGTGCGGCTTCAGCCTTTCTTTCAGTGGCTTCTGCAGCTGTGTTTAGTTACCTGCAATGCCTTCTGCCCAGAGCCTGAAGGAGTCTCACTGCAAGAAGCTTATTCTGCCCCTCTGAGCTCCCATGTGGCTGTGCTGTGTCTTCTTACCTGCTCTGGTGACAGTGACTACATCTCTGGTCACCTGCTTTGAGATGATGATAGTACAGGTCTTTTTCCTTAGAACTAAGCTGAGCATGATTCCCCTACTCTGCTGGTGGAGGCACAAATTGGTCTGAAGCTTTTGAAACCATAGAAGAGGCTGTATTAGTCAGCTTGGGTTACCCTGAGAAAATCCCATGGACTAGGTGCCTTAAACAAAATACATTTATTTTATTTTTTAATTCTGAAGGTTAAAAGTAAAAGATGAAGGCGTTAGCAGCACTGCTTTCTTCTGAGGCCTCTCTCCTTGGCTGGCGGGTGTCTATCTTCTGTCTGTGCTCTCCTGTGATCGTCTCTGTGTGTATATGTGTCCTAACTTCCTCTTCTTATAAGGACACCGGCCATATTGGATTATGGTCCCACTCTCATGACCTTGTTTTACTTTAATTGTATGTTTAAAGGCCTTATCATCAAACACAGTCACATTTTGAGGTACTAGGGCTTAGGGCTTTAGCATATGAACTTTGGAGAGGACACAATCTGGCCCATCACAGTAGCTATTTAAAGCTTTGAAGATACTCATTATTTTTGTCCAAGCAAGCTTACTTCTGAGAATTTGTTGTATGGAAAAATCTAAAATTTAGAAAAGCTTCAGGCACAAAGATATTAATGAAAGGGTTATTTATGTATTTAATGGAGGGTTCACTAGCATTTTGGTTGTCTGCCCTTATCAAGAAAATAGTCAGTGTCAGGGGTTCCCTTCTTTGGAAGAGGAAGATGAGGAGACAAGTTGGATTAAGTAAAGGAGGGAAAATGTGAGCCAGAGACCAGCACTGAAAAACAAAATGGGGTTTTAATAGCTCTGTGAGTGTAAATTTTGAGTGAACAGAGAACATTCTAGTTACGTCATTTTCTTGAAGCCATGCTGTGCAATGTCCACTCTAAACCTGTTGCTGTACTCCTAAAGGAAATCTTCAGTGAAGATCCATGTTTTCACTGGGACTTTGGTCAGTGGATTGTTGAATCCTTGATGTGTGACCGTGGCTGAAACATCGTTAGGTAACTCGGCTTCTAAAGTTTATACTTGCAGTTTAGAAAGATGAAGCCCAACCTAAGTGCCCAATTTATAACACCATTAGGAAAAATAGTGCATTATAGTACATGTGCTTCAAATGCTGACTTAAAAAGCATGTAAAATTTAGTTCTCACAAGAGGTTGACAAATGAGGAAAGAGATCTGGTTTGTAGGAATTGCCATTTTTGTAGGTGAACATCTCATATGCTTTCAGGATAAGGTGAGATGCCATAAATATTATTTAATAAAAATATTAATGTTAAAAAAAAATCTAACATGACCAGAATGATTTTATTAAGCTAATATGTGTAATAGGAGAAAAATACTTGGGAAATTATTACTACATTGAAAAATAATATGCACAAAACTTAGAAGAAGATAAATCCAACCACCAACAGTTACTTCCTTTCAATAATGAGATGCTCATTTCTTTCACTCCTGTTGTTTTACACATGTGTTGGCTTTTTCAATGCTTTATTTTGCTCTTCAACAACAAAAATTGTATTAAGTGCCAACTACAGACAATTCTGAATCTGAGTTCAAACAATACATTACCTGCTTAATTTGATTCAATTAACTTTCATTACTGCTAAGCACTGTTTGAGCTAGAGCTCAGAGATAAGACATGCTCTGATGCTGTAGGGAAAATCAAGCATGAAAACATTGAAGTAAAGTGCAAGGTTGCTTGGAGAAAACATGTTAAATAGTGAGAAGAACACTGTGCTGCAGACATGTTGAGCTAGTAATTCAGACAAAGGGAAAGTCATGGACAGGATAACAGGGCCAGGTGACCTGGAGCATTAAGATACAAGAGGTGTTAGGTGCAGGAAAATATATGAGAGGATGTTCTAAGCAAAAACGTAGGCAAAGGTCTGAAATAATATGTTACACTTACTAAAGGGTGGTAGATTTTTGGCTTTAAAATGGGTGGCAGGCTGGCCAGTGTGGGGCTTGGTGGTGAGGACCCAGTGGCCACACTGAGATCTTAGTACTTTCCTGGGAAGCAGATGAGACAACTGTAGCGTTTTCAAGATGTCAGTGCCTGCCTATATTTTGGAAACACTACTCTAACTTGAGTGGAGAGAGAGAGAAAAATAAATTGACACAAAAAATGATTAGACTTCTTCTTCCCACATTAAGCAAGAGCAAATATACACATTCCTGACTGAAATGAGTCCAGGTAGGAAATCTGAGTATTTGGAGTGGTTCCCTCTGTATCTTTGTCTCTGTGTCTGTTTCTGTCTCTCTCTGTCCTCTCTTCTCTCTCTGGGAGTATGTTGCTGATATTTTTGGTAAATAAATTTATAAATGTTGGGTTTTACTGGGGAAGCCAAGTAGCTAATAGTGTCAAGTGTGCAGACCAAGTGAAGAGGCGGTGGCATTTTCTTAACCTCCAGAAAGTAATTCGTCTTCAAAGAGGTGAGGTCCTCATTTCGGCAATCTGCCTAACACCGTTGGTGTTTACCTTGCAGAATTCCAAAAGAGGCATTTTCCAAAAACCCAGGAGAACAGCGAGCTCGCTGCTGTGGAGAGCCACGTCATTTTAGGCCACACATGGCAGTTTTGCACTTAGTCACTTCCTTCATTCACCTTTCTTTGCCCCGACAGGCTTTGTCCATCTCCAGAAATTAAGCTCACTCTGAAAGAACTGATGTTTCTCCCCAGGCGGAGGAGCCTGGAAACCGGGTCCCAAGTTGGAAGGAAGCTCTGAGAGCCCTGTTCCCGAGACATCCTGAGCAAAGCCAGCTGCCTACAGGGAGGGGACACTGGGAAGGACCTGCATCCCTTTGAACAAATCAGGTTTTATACATTTGTTGAAAAACAAGAGACTAATTTATAGAGAGTAGATGGGTAATGTCTGTTGTGTTCCAGAAGAGTTGCTGGGTTTAAGAAAAAAACAAAACCATCCTATACTTACTATGTTTGGATAGAAATTTAAAAAGTCTTCAGAAGGAAGAAACCATAGGTAAAGGTAATACAGAGACACCAAAAGCCCCCAAACCGGCCAGCCCAGACGAGATAATAAGCCCCCCTGGAAGCTTCTCTAGCCTCTTCAAGAACACGAACAGTCTTCTTTTGTAGCGTTTATTGCATAGTATGGCAACTTATTTGGTAACACATTTGTCTGCCTAAGAAATTCTGAACTTAAAGAGTGGGACAATGAATCTTGTCTTTTAGCAAAGAGGCTGAACTATCTGCCATGTATTAGTTTTGTTTGATAAATAAATGAACACAGCCAAAGAATGTTTAACTATGGCTTGATTGTATATTGGCGTTGTGAATTTGGAAATCCTTAGAACATTCCTGAATTCCACTCTTCTTATCTGTACAACAGGGAGAATAGCAGTACCTTCCAGTATTATTATTTTGAATATTGTTAATTGTTCTTTTCAAGAATACTTGCTAAATGGTGTTTGTCATCATGCAAACACATTTTTAATGTTTCTCTTTCTCAGCTTGGTCTTTATAAAATTCTCCCAGAGCCTAACTATTTTCATTTGAAGTGCAGACAATATATATGAGAACATGTCAGTAGGACTGAAGGTCATTTTCTACCCTTGGAAATATTAATAATATATTCCTCATGAAGAAGCATTTTCTTAGATAAAGTGGTAAGTGGTGTTTGAAAACAGAAAGATCAAGAAAATGTCAGGACCAACCAGCAATTATGGTGCTTCTGCCCCTATGTCAGTAGACAGACCCTGAGGTCTGCCAATCTAAAAGCTGAGAGCTCTGTCCTGCGTTTAAAGACCGGTGCTCTTTGAAAACAATAAATGCATTAAAAAAGCAAAACTGTCAAAGAAAGGGTACTGGAAATAGCTAGAATGGCATGTAAAAGCATATAATTCTTGTGCTCTCACATTCTTGACCAACAGGGTAAACAATTTAGAACCTCTAACCTCTCTGAAAGGTCTCATGATAAAGTGGTCTTCCTATTTGTACAGAAGTCACAATTCAAATAGTTTTGGACATATGTATACCTTTCAATAATATAAGTAATCATGTCAGAAAGAGGAATCTCAAAAATGTGTCTGAGTTAAATTTGGTGACAGACTTCTCAATGTGAGAGGTATGTTTTATTTGCTGAATGTTGAAAATATAGCCTTGAACTAGATAATGAAAGGGTTTTATTTAGAACAGCTCAGAGTTTTGGTATCACACATTTGTCGAGTAAAATGTGCTTGAAAATTATCCCTATGTTTACCTCAAACTATATATTAGATTAAAAAACAGTCATTACTAAAAGGTTTTAGACACATAGAATTTTCCAATATGAAATTTCCAAATATAAAACATTTTATATTGGATTTCTAATTACCATCTCAGAGCACTATTTGGCCAATGTAAAAAGACAATCTCTGCCCACAGAGACTCCAAGTAGGGTTTTGGATACTGGAAGAATAAGAAAATTCCAGTATTAGAAATAAAGCACAGAAAATATACTGTCTCCTGAGCCCCAGATCTAGTGTCTAGGATTGGGTGTGAGTCTCAGATCTAAATTGCCATGACAACCTCGTTTCTTATGCATTATCTTGAAGTAACTGGGATTCAAACTTAATGGGATTTATAGGTTGAAACTATCACCTCATATTAACCCAGAAATATATTGCTAGGTAGTTCGGAAAGAGCTTTGCTGTTTAATATTGAATACTTATGGAGTCTAAGGCTCTCAACTAAATGTAGGTGTGGCAATCACTGTCCTGTAGAAGGCTGTGTTTCAAACATAGGGGATCTGAAAATAAACTCTCCATTTTGGCCTCCTTGAATTGCCATCAGCTGCAGTTGGTGTGAGGCATGTCTGTATTCAGACACCCGACAATGGGACCATTTACTAAATATGTCCAACCACCTTACAAATACCATCTCTACCTCTCACAGCAACCTCACAAGTACTTACATTGGTGAAATTGAGTCCTCAATTTAATCTACTTGCTCAGTACACACAGGATAAAGCCAACTTTTGTTTTTCACTACATCATATTTCCTTGTCTATGAAGCAGATCTTCCACCTGTGAGGATTTGAAAAGTGCCTCTGGGTTTGTTGGACAACAGGGTCCCCTGATAGACTCACATTCAGTAGAACAGCTGAGCTGTGTACGCAGCTGCAGAAATTCCCTGCTTTTATTGGGCTCTCTTCCTTTGATTTCCCGAGAACTACTGAGGTTTTGCGAGTCTGCAGGTTTTACCTTCCACAGATTCATTTTGTTTGGTTTCCTTCTGCACAGAAGCTCCATGCTTCACTCATGCCTCCCTCCTCCTTGTCTCTAATTGCTGTGGACCTTTCCAGGGTCCCCAAGGATGTCTAGCAGGGAGGAAAGATGTGTTTTCTCATTACCCCATCTTAAGCAGGGACACAAGTCACCCCCCCCCATTCTGCATGACAAAACTGAGACACTGTAATGGTTAACAAACTCGTTAGTAAAAGAATTTAAAACAATCCCCACCCTGAACTTAATATCTGTTGACCATTAAAAACAAAACCCAAAAAAACGTATTAACTGTTGACCACACCCTTTCTCTGGAGGTTCCCCAGTGGCTACTTCTGCTTTGACCCTATATTTCATTGCTTCTTCTTTGGAACAGAGGATTTGTTCCTCCTTGGAGCAAAGCCCTCTTCTCCTGGTTTTACTCATTCCTTAGTTCCAGATCCCTCACACCACATTTTTGCATCTATCAGGGGCAGAAAGAAAAAAAATCATTTAAGACCAAAATAAAATCTCTGCTGTGATATGTCCTCCCCACCCCAAGGAAAACCTGCTCTGTAAATGAATTGCTCAGTGTGGTCTCTCTCTCTCTCTCTTTCTCTCTCTCTCTCTCTCTCTCTCTCTCATTCCCTTTAAGTTCCTTGTATATTTGGTTTGGTTACTTAAGATCTTTACATACCTTAAAGGACGTGGAAGTATTTTCATAAATGAGACATACTCCCACTAATATAAATTATGTTGTCACCTTCAAAAGCAGACAGTGAAGTTTTAAAAATAGTTAGTTATAATATAATGTTCCCACAGTTCTGTAACATATATATCTACCTATGAAAACTGTATTCACGTATGACAGTATGTGCTTAAGGTAACCACCATCAGCTTTAGGAAATGTTGTGGAGATGGTGTGTGAGAGCCTGCCATGTGTAACAGAATGACATGTAGCACTAGTTTTACTATTCCCTCTACCCCATAAGTAGTCTATGGAAGCAAGGGTCAAGCTCCCAATTTACACACTGGGAATCTGAAGTTCAGCAATGTTAAATACCGTATCCAAGGTCATATGGTTAAAAATGTGGTTAATTTAAGCTCTAGACTCAAGTTCTCTTGACTCTGAATCTATTGTTCTTTCCACAACACAAAGTTCTTAATTCAGAATAACTAGTTGCCAAAAACATTCTAGACGTCAAAGAAGATAGATGTGAATGATAATTTTGTGTATCTCCTGCTTCTCCAAATTTTAGTAGGTAGATGACTTCCTATTGAACCAACAGAGTAACCTTGGGTGTTACAGATATTTGGATGTGAAATAATTGGTATCTTACAGATCTCTAAATCTTACTTTGGATACTATTTTTTTGACGCAGGAGCAGCCTAGAATAAGAGTGTTTCCTGGCAGAGGATGAAGTATCCAGGTCACATTGAAGAGACATGAGAGGACTCCACAGGAGAACAATTGGAACGTGAGAAACCAGGTGAGGTGTTTTTCACTCTAGGAAAGTTAGTGAGTGTATCACATCTGGGAGACGATGGGAACTGTAATGAAGAAAGCCAAGATCATGACTGGAATGTTGCAAGACCTAGGCAAATTCAGAATATTTTAGGTAATGGGGTTTGTTGAAATATTTTTGGTGGGTAATGGGGTTTGTTGGAATATTTTAGGTAACAGGGTTTGTTTCTGTATGTATATGGGAAAATAAGTAAGGCAAAATTGCCTATATATCTGGGACATAAACTTGAGGAAGATTCAGAATGTATTTCATTGTTGCCCAGTCTCAAGGAGGTGACTAAGCTCTCTTAGGGCCCTTATTATTTTTAAAATGTTTATTGTTATAGTCCATTTGTCTTAAGAAAAAGTCCTTAGTCTTAAGTCCTTAGTCATTTTTTTAAAAATGAGTAATTTAGAACAAACAAACATTTATTTTCTTCTAGTTCTGGAGGCCAGGAAGTTCAAAATCCAGGTGCTGGCAGGTTCAGTGTCTGCAAAGGACCTGATCTCTCTGCTTTCAAAGTGGCATCTTGTTGCTGTTCCCTCCAGAGAGTAGAAATGCTGCATCCTCACTTGGAGGAAAGGATGAAAAAGAACAATGCTAGTTCCCTTCAACCTATTTATGAACTTACTAATTCCCATTGAGGGCTCCACCTTCATGACTTAATCACTTGCTAAATGTTCGACTTTGTAATACTATCATTTTGAAGATTAAGTTTCAACATATGAATTTGGAGTTGTATTCTGAACAGAGCACTTATGATACTATCTCAAATTATAGACTGCTTTCTCAGTGGGCATCTATCTCAGTTTCTTTTCTGTTGCTATTACAGAGTACCTGAGACTGAATAATTTATAAAGAAAATACATTTATTTTGGCTCATGGCTCTACAGGCTGGGAAGTCCAAGATGGAGCAGTTGCATCTGGTTGGCTTCCCGTGAGGGTCCCCTGCTGCATCATAACAAGACATACAAGGGAAAGGGAAAGTGGGCTTGCAGGAAGGGGGCAAAGCATGAAGGGCAGGCTCGTTTTATAGAAACTGGGACACAACAGCCACAGGGTGGGTGTACAAAGGCTAGACAGACAAGGGGATTGTTGTGTTTAACCTGAAAACTCCCCTCACCTGGCAATGCTCTCTGTTCCCTGTAAGAAGGAGTTTCTTTTCTTCTGAGACGATTCATCCCTTCACCTGTGGCTTTCCCTAGAGCCCATCCTTGTGCCATTCTGCTCTCCAGGGACATCTCTCTCAGATGAATTCCCATTTCCCTCTTCCTCTGCCCCCTCCCTCTCTGGTTCCTCACCACTGTGTAATCAGGTAGTTCTCACTGCTGTGACCGCTGGAATAATGATAGAATCTGCCCTATCTTCTCCACAGTGACTGCTGGGACCCAGCTGAGATCTCCATCATCTCTCATAACAACTTCACACTGACCTCCTGACCTAAGCTCAGCCTCTGCTTACTCAGACTGACCTTCACACAGCTGCACAATGATACATTTGAAAGCTGGACCTGACCACATTCATTCCCCTGTATTGGTCTGACTGCCTACAAAATGAAGTTCTGTGGTAAGATGCTTGCCTGAGCCTGTGTTTCTCTCCTGCTTCTCTTGGCACCTCCCTGGGATTCTGCCCTGCAAGAGCATGCCGTAGCTCTCTGCACATGCCATCAGTCCTGTGCCTTCTCATTTCCGTTCATGTTGCCACCTCCTTCCAGAATGCTTTTCTGCTCACATTAAACTGTCTGACTCCCACTTAGACTTTGCTCACAGGGCATCAATTCCAAAATAAATCCTATGCCCTGCCTACCTCTTTCACCTTTCCTGACAAACTAGCTCTAGCTGCTGACTGTAGGAAGCCTGAAAATCAATAACTGGCTGTCTCAGCTTCAAGAAGGGGGATAAAGGTTGGGCCAGGGTATGAGTTATATCAATGGGTGTTCTCTTTCAGAGATTCATGTTCTGGAGAAATGAAAATGCTATCTCAGTGGAATGTTGATTAGCTGGAGTAGAGACCCAAGATCTCTGTCCAGGCAGGGCCATCAAGAGAGTTTGGAATGAGTTTCTTTAATTGCTTCTCTAAGATTGATGCTTGGTGATGTGACATTAAAGTTTTGACCAAGTGAAGCTTCTCAATTTGTGTACCTAATTCAGGCATATACAATAAGAATTCATGATAGGAAAGTACCCTTGATTCATTTTACAAATAAAAGTTTCAAGGGTTATTGATAAGAGTCATTATATATGCAGAGACTTATAAAAAAGAAATTAAGAAAGTTTCACTTTGCGGTTTATTAAAAATAGAATTAAAATGCCTCTTGGTGAGGCATTGGAATATCAAACTTTAAAATGACCTGAAGAATGCCAAATATGGAATTCTAGTTCAATTCCTCTGGCAGGTGAGTCAGAAAGTCAGAAGATAAACTCGCATTCCCAGAAGTCCAAAGCAGCTCTTTTTTCTGTACTGTTACCTTTGAGGGTGGTAGAGCTGGCTTATATACTGATGATATTAGCTCATCAAAAACGAAGGGATAGAGCATAAAATGTGGCACAATGTGACGTTAGATCACGTTTAGCTTGTCATATATTGGCATACCACTTAATTCCCTGTTTTATAATAAATATGGAGGGGAACTAACATTTATTAATTAACTGATGTCGTTCTGTGAACCAGGAGCTCTTCTCTTTTAATTCTGATCTTCTTAAGGCCATCTTACAGATAAGAAAACTGAGGGTTCCCTAACATTTAGTGAATAGTGGAACAAAACCAGGTTTGTTTTACTCTACAGTCTACACTAATTCTACTGGAAAGCAGCACTTTCTTTTAAAGAGGGTGAAGCAGCTATTTTTACAGGCAATACTAGCAAATTGGTTTTTATTTGACTAAAAAAAAAGCAGCTTTATTTGATACATTCTCTAAGACATTCCTTAGTATATTAAATACCTCCTGAGGGAACAGTCACTGCTTATCTATTTCATCTTTTTTATCTTTCTTCCTGTGGTAACAGAACACAGAAGGGCTCTTGGTTGTCCCAAATCTGCACATCTCCAACTTTTCTTTTAGCTAGAGATGGCTCTTTGATTGATGAGTGACCAGCCACGTGTGGAGAAAAGCAATGTGAACAACTTCTGAGTTGGCTGTTAAAGAAAATTGGTCTGTCCCCCATTTCCTTGTATTCCCATTCTTACTGGCTGAACTTCAACGCTGATAAATGGAGCTAGAGCAGATATCTGGGAAAATGAGTTGAGGGTCTCACATTAAGACTTGTCTGTAAAAATAATAATTTTTCCTGGGTTCCTGACACCACCAAATTGTTCTATCGGCTCTGAACTCTCTACTGAGATTCTTTAAGTGTGAAGACATGAACTTTGACTTGCTTAAGGTGAGCTATTGAGGTCTCTTTGCTATTGTGACCTAACTCAGGATTCAGCAAATAACACTCTGTGGGCCACATCTGACCCATGACCTATTCTGGTAACTAAATAAAATGTCACTGAAACACACCCATACTCATTTGTTTAGGTGTGGCTGCTTTCATGATACCATGATGCATTTGAGTAGCTAAAGACAGTGATATGATATGGATCTGTGTCCTCACCCCAATCTCAGGTTGAAATGTAATCCACAGTGCTGAAGGTGGGACCTGGCGGGAGGTGAAACAGGTGGTTTCTCACGAACAGTTTAGCTCTATTCCCTTGCTGCTGTGCTCATGATAGTAAGTGAGTAAGTTGTCACAAGATCTGATTGTTTCAAAGCATGTGGCTCCTCCCCCATCCCTCTTGCTCCTGCTCTGCACGTATAAGACCTACCTGCTTCCCCTTCACCTTCCACCATGATTGTAAGTTTCCTGAGGCTTCCCCAGAAGCAGATGCTGATATGCTTCCTGTAAAGCCTGCAGAATTGTGAGCTAATTAAACTTCGTTTTTTAAAAAATACTGAGTCTCAGATTTTTTTTTTTTTTTTTGAGGTGGGGTCTTGCTCTTTTCATCCAGGCTAGAGTGCAGGGGTGTGATCTCAGCTCATTGCAACCTCAGCTTTCCAGTTTCAAGAAATTCCCTGACTCAACCTCTGGAGTAGTTGGGATTACAGGCACCCGCCACCATGCTTGGCTAATTTTTATATTTTTAGTAGTGATGGGGTTTCACCATCTTGGTGAGGCTGATCTTGAACTTCTGACCTCGTGATCTACCCACCTTGATACATTCTCTAAGACATTCCTTAGTACATCAAATACCTCCTGAGGGAACAGTCACTGCTTATCTATTTCATCTTTTTTATCTTTCTTCCTCTGGTAACAGAACACAGAAGGGCTCTTGGTTGTCCCAAATCTGCACATCTCCAACTTTTGGCCCCCCAAAGTGCTGAGATTGTGGGCATGTGCCACTGTGCCTGGCCTCAGGTATTTCTTTACAGCAGTGGAAAAATGGATTAATGCAGAGAGTATGGCTGCAGGGACTAAAATATATTCTGTCTGGTCCTTTGCAGAAATAAAATTGCTGTTTCTTGTTCTAATTAATAGAAAAAAAAATTTAATGTGATGGATGAACTGTAAGTGAGTAGAAGGCGTCCTTATTTTGGATGTCATAGATCTGAATTCTAGGCCTAGCACTGTTTCCAACTAGGTGTGTAATATTGGGCAAATTAGTTCATCTCTCTGAATTGGTTCATAAGCATAGTAAGAGGACAGATAGATTATCCTTTAGCATGTATGCAATAACTGGGCTGTAAACCGACGTACTCACCTAGTGGTGGTGATGCAAGTCATTGATTCCCTTCAGCCATCTTTGTGCACCAATACAGCCAACCTGAGTGATTTCCATCTCTTTCCCTCTCCTGCATTCACGCTCCTTTAATAACACTTAGGACGGTGCCTTTAGAGATTCTAATGGAGCGACTCAAATGCCCAACGATATGGAGCAGGATCAAAGGTAATTTTCTTTTTTTAAGCTAACAACCCTTTGGGGGATTCTGCTGGCATCTAAACAGTAGGTTTTTCTGGCTTGCCATTTGTCAGCTCGTGCCAAGCACAGTAAAAACTACTGATTAGCAGAAACAAAGCAGATAATCGTTAAGCACAGTGAGGATGTGCTCTGACATTGTGGACCAGGGAGGTTTCTGTCCTTTAGCAGGAGATACTGAAGATCATAGCAAGTAATTATATTTAAGAAAACCAGTAACAAAATCTATGCTTACACAATCTCTCCAGAGTAGGAGTGCTTGACTCAGAAATAATTTTAAGGCACCATTTCTATTAGATCACTTAAGAGGGAGTTGAATAGCTAATACATAAAAGAATATACCATTCACTTTGGGAGGCTGAGGCAAGACGATCACTTGAGCCCAGGATTTTAAGACCGGCCTGTACAACATGGTGAAACCTCGTCTCTGCCAAAAATTTAAAAAATTAACTGAGCATGGTGACATGACTGTAGTCCCAGCTACTGGGGAGGCTGAGGTGGGAGGGTGGCTTGCTGTGACCTGAGATCAGCCACTGCACTTCAGCCTGGGTGACAGAGCAAGATCCTATCTCAAAAAAAAAAAAAAAAAAAAAAGAGAGAGAGAGAAAGAAAAATAAAGAAAGAAAGGAAAAAAAATATCATGGAAGTTTACTATTTTAAGAAATAAGAAGGGCAAGTTGGCAAATTCAGTTGTTCTTTTATTCTTGTCTGACATTCAGCACACGAGGTCAGTTAAATGCCCCAGGAGGGAGTAACCACAGAGGCAGCCCTTTCTGGCCCCAGTGTCAGTGCTCTCCTTTCTTATAGTTATAGCCTTGTTGATGCATGGCTCAGCCAGGTCTCCTGAGGCTCACCTTACCAACTGCAAGGTGGCTACTGCATCAGGTCCGAGAGTTGCCTCCAGGTTTTGAGAATTTTCTGCTAGAGGCCTGCAAAGTTCCCATCAGCCATAAGGGGAGAAAGAGACACTTCTGGTCTCTCTTGGCCATGGTAGACTCAGGAAAATGGGAATGATGCCAGCTATTTTAACAGAACTGTAATAGAAGGAAGTGGTTGAACAGGTATTGGAGGACAACAAAGGCAGAAGGGGAGACTGAGGCAGCACAAAGCATACTAACCACTGCAGGGAGCAGCTGGCACCTTTCGGGCTGTAGTGGTTGAAGAAGCCTGGGATAGATGTCACGTGCAGCTGGGCCCCAACTGCTGGGAGGGAGTAGTGCATTGCGGCTGGTTCTGGGGGTTTTGGAAAAGCAAAAATTGAAATGAGCCCTCGTGCTGCCGGGGAAAGAAGGCTTCGTGGGGTGACGTGAAGGAGAACATGAATCAGGAAGAAAAGAGCATATCTCTGCTCCTCCCCCTGCCCTCCTCTTAGTCCCACCTTGTCAGAAGCTCACAGAGAAGAGTTTGCAATGGCAGTGGGGTCTTGTAGACACAGACCTAGCATCCAGGTCTGGGATTTGGGTCTCAGAGACAGAGGCGTAAGAACACGCATGTGCTCCTTCTAGCCCTGTGGTATGCTCATGGCGTGTTCAAGCTCCTTAATAACTACTTTCATTGTTTGCATCATGCTTTGCTCTAGAACAGAATGATCATGAATGAATAAAAAATTTTAGGGAGAGATATCAATACATAATGACATGACATTCTATAGCACTAGTGTCACCAGCTTTATGCCCAAAGCTTGTCATATCCCAAATCACAAACTTCCATTTCATACCTACTATGTACAAAGCACTTAGTGAATAACAGAGGACATTTGAAATAGACAGGATCCAGATCTTTTCCTTTAGAACTCTGGATTCTATTGATGAGAATGGAATTGAATTCCATTGAAAAGAGACAGAAGAAAGGAATGATCAGTCCAGAATGCCCAGCCTTTACAACTTCATACAACCACAGGTCTGAATGAGGCAGGGATTTATTTATTGCTCTTTCTGTCATTTAAAAATTGTATGACTTGGCAGAATTGCTTAATTCTTCTAAGCTTTTATTTTCTTATCTTAAAATGCAAATCTTAATAGTGCCTTCTTCCTTAGGGTTATTGTATAGATAAAATAATTCATGCAGAGGGTTAGCATGAAGTCTGACACTAGTGAGCACTCTATACTGTAAGTTGTTTCAGTCATTTTTATTCCTCTATTCTTGTATCAGTTAACATTGTTTTTTGCACTCAAATTTACACCCAGATCTCCTAGAGGTCCCTCTTTCCACGTCCCCCCATGTCTCCTTAGTTGTTAAGTACATCACTTTTCATTTGGAAATCCCTGACCCCTTCTTCTTCACTCCACTGGCAAATGTTTCAATCATATTTTCCTCCTCCGCCCACACTCTACCCTTCCTCAATCCATGCTTTCCTTTGCCATCAGACTGACCTTTCCAATTGAAACCTGAACCTTTCCTTCCTGTGCTTTGAAACATCCTGCAGTTCTCCACCACAGTAAGTCAAGTTGTGCTGTTTACAATCTGGTAAACTTGACAGCAATCCTGTCAGTACCTACTTTTCCAGCAGACATTCTGCAACTTTAGTCTACACGTCGATAAATATGCAGAATCCTTGCAGGCTGCTGAACACCTGGTCTTGCCTCGCAGCTCAGCATGTAGCACTTTCTATGGGTCTTTACTCAGCAGAACTGGTAGCTTCCTTGGTGATTTTTTAACTCTTGAACATTTTTCTGCCCAAGCACTATGTGGAAAAAATACCCTCTGCATCTCAACATTTTGTTTCTAAGCTTTTTGAGAGTGGAGAGAAGGCTCATTTATTGGTGATTCTTCAGTATCGAACATGCTTGGGACCCATTAGATGCTCAGAGAGTGCTGAATAAATGGAAAAAGGAACAAATGAATTATGTATCAAATTCCCAGAACGTCATCACACCAGCACACTTTGCCAAGTAGTCTAATTTCACACCAAGAAACACATCGGCCACTCTCCCTGATTCACGTTTTTCTTGATTATAGAAACATCTTTATAGTTGTCTGCCTTTTCATAAAGTATTCCAAGTATGTGAACTCTTTAACCTGATACCAAATTTGTCTTTTTCTGAAATCTTGACCACTAAGCAATATATTACATGTGTCCATGACAACCCACCTAGTAGGATTTCCAGGCGTCGGTTGTAGGCATTATATTATGATGAGGTATATGTGCTATTTGACTCACCCTTCTCAAGGACTTCCCTCTACTGGAAACAATATCACTAATTCAGAATCTGTTCTAACTTTGACCTCTTTTAAGATTCTTGTCATACCTCTTTAAGGAACCGAAAAGAAAAATGGGCAGAGTAAAGGACAAAATTCTAGGAGATGACAAATAGCCTGAGCATTAAAACGTCATTGGCGGGAAAAATGTCCTGGCTCTGCTGGCCACCCTCCTCCTTGGAGGACAGAGAGGGTAACCAGGCAACATGCACAGGGTGCAGTTTTAAGAGCAATCAAGAAAAAAATAAATCAGAGTTCCTAACCACAGTTTCAGAAAACAAATTCTTATCCACTATCTGAAAATGTTAAGAAGGGGATATATTCTTTGCTTAAGCATCAATTGCTTAAGACTAATTTTCAATGACTCAGCAGTAAAAATGGGGTCTAATTTTTAAAATATCCCAGTGCCTAAGGAGCCACAGTGGCCATGTTCCAAGAGTGTCTTTATGCAGGGACCAGGTCTCCTTCATTCCTGTGATTAATGTCCCTAACAGGCTTCCGGGAACACACCGGATCCTCTGTAATCCTTTTAATTTGGTAAGATATTTTTAATTGAATCCATTCCTAAGGTGACAACAAGCTCCTCAGTTGGGTGTTTGTCATCTTGTCATCTCACTTATGTCAACAGACATTCACGCGCTGGTGGCTTTTCATTGTGACTCACTGAAATCACCTGTTAAGGCCCAGCCATTTTTAGCTTGTCTCTGACACTGAGCCAGCTCTCTTTCCAAGCAAAGAGCTTACTGATACTAAGAGCTTTCAGTCAAAGGATCAGGACCACTGCAAGCTCGGGAGTCCTTTTGGAGTCTACAGTTCAAGTCTTCTATCATTTTCAGAAAGATGTTTGTGACTGACAGAATTACACCAGTCAATGTCACTTGTCTAGACCAGTCATCAGATGTAGGCACATGTTTTGAAAGATAATTACAATAGAGTATTTAGCCTGTATAGACAGGTAAATGGAGCTGCTGCAAAATGATTATCCCCTTTTGAGCACATTGATAGCCAAAGACAATACAGTAAATCTTCTTTTATCTAGCAGTCACTCACCTGGCAGTCTTACCTGTCTAGAACACTAGGAAGAACCTTAAAGCAAGCCAGATAACCTTGTGAAAATATGAGCTATCTGAATCAGTGCATAAAAGCATATGTAACTCATGAGAATATAAGCTATCTGAATATGAGAATATGAGTTATCTGAATCTATGCACGAAAGCTTATGCAAGAGTATGGGGCCTTATAAAAGAACCCCTTAGGCCCCATACTCTTTATGCATTTACTGTTACATTGAACACCAAATTCTGAGCTGTTCATTTGATTTCTCAGTTTAGCTGTCACAAGAAGGCCTGGATGGACGTGCACGTCTGCGAGAAGCAAGTGTATTAACGAAGCAAGAGTAGATAGCTTATGACAACATTTTAAGAGTGAAGATACATCCCTCCCCAAAGCAAATGACAAAAGTCTGAAAAGCTGCAAGTCTACTTAAGGTGAGAATAGTTGTGCACTTCTCAGCAGGCTTTGGCACAAGTCTGCGTTGTTGCGTAGTTCAGCATATGCGACTAGCTTCCTCTCAAGAATGGGTAAAACAATGAGCAATAATGTTCCAGTCTGTGAAAGAATCATTTATAATTCAGGTCACTATATTTTCTGCAGGAAAGTTTTAATTTTAAAAATAAGGACTGGGTATGGTGGCTCACACCTGTAATTCCAGCACTTTGGGACGCCAAGGTGGGAGGATTGCTTAAGTCCAGAAGTTCGAGAGCAGCCTGACCAACATAGCAAGACTCTGTTTCTACAAGAAAAAAAAATAGTGGAGGATGGTGCAAGTGCAGTCCCAGCTACTCAGGAGGCTGAGGCAGGCAGATCACTTGTGCTAGGACTTCAAGGCTGAGGTCAACTATGATTGTCCCACTGCACTGCAGCGTGGGCAATGGAGCAGTGCCTTGTCTCTAAAAAATATAAAAATAATAAACATAAAAATAAGTTTGGGCATGTAAGATAAAATTTTCTGTTATTTGTAGTTACATCATTGGAGTATTTCAGGATTCAAAAATATGGAATAAATGAGGCAGTCTACTAAAAAGTAAGTGAATTCTCTTGACCTTTATAGCTAAAACACCAATTTTGCTGCATTGGTGATGTTGATTAGTGAAATTCTGATAGTGAATAAAAAGGTACAGAAATAATTGTAGCTGTGCCCAACATTTGAAATAAAAATTAAAAATGATTCTGTAATATTTTTGGATATCTTGCCTTTGTGAAACATCATGTATGATGTTTTTATATTGTTTTAGAATTGTAGAATCTTTCATCCAATTTCTAATGAATTATCAGACGATGCTACCAGGGAGAAGTTGGAGAGAAGAAAGTACCGATTACTGGTGAATGCTTCATAGGTACAAGGCATGTTTCCTCATGGAAAGAGAACAGAGAGACTGAGAGTGTGGGGTCTGGACTCTGCCTCCACTTCATCCTTGACTCAACCATGCAGTAGGCATAAACTGGGCAATTTTTCTAAGTTCCCTGCACCTGAGTCTCCACGTCTATAAAATGGAGTGAGAATGATAGTATCTAATCCCTAGAGTTATTGGAAACTTAAATGAGCTAATGCATTTATAACACTTATACAGGGCTTGAAACATAGCAAACACTCTAAGTGTTAGTTCTCTAATTCTCAAGATAACTGCATGAGGTATCTTGACATTACAGTATACAAATGCAGAAACTAAGACTCAAAGAGGTTCCGAAATGTTGCCCAGGTCAGAGTATAAGTGGTTAATTTAAAAAGAAAGAATCGGAATGGAGTGTCTATATTGTGTTTATGTGGAGAAGATATATTCCCATCTTTGCCAGTGCTTATTTTAAAATTTTGTTTTAATCCAAGAGAAAATAAGGCATGAAAACCAAAGAACATGTCCCCAATGACTATTTCCCCAAATATTTTTTAGAAGTCTCAAAATCATGAAGACTCAGAATCACTTCTTACAATCTGGTAACGAATTTCATATTTTGGCAGTTAGACATGGTAAGAGCCACAGAGAAACCACCTGATTTTGTGTTTGCTTAAACGAGTTTTAAACACCTCCAAATAACTAAATTGTTTGTCAATCTAAACCATTAGACAAATGTTATATGTGTTTTTTTGCAGTACAATAGGGATGGGTGGGGCGTGTGGTTACCTGCACAGCACTGCTGTGGGGTATGGCCAAACCCAAAACTGCTCTAAGCTGGACTTGTCTTTCAGGCTGTCATTTTGCAACCACTGTTCTAAAGGAACAACCCACAATCCTCCCTGTGTGGCGATTCCTTGGATTTCTCCTCCACTACTCACTCCCCTGAGGTTGGGGGAAGAAAAGTGAGAGGGGTAGACAGCCCAGTTGGCAAGGGTCTTAAGGGAGCTCCTGGATGAGCATTGTTCTGCATCCTGCTTCTCCCTGATTCTGTTTAGCAGGGTAAGACTCTGCAGTCATTTATTTAGCATCTGTCAGACATGAGGCCCTGGGCTAAATTCAGACGGAATTGTAAAGACTAATTAAACAGCAACAACAAAAATAGAAAAATAAAAATAGTCCCTATGCTTGTAGGTTAGTTCTGCATTCCGATGTGCTCACAGATAACTGGAATACCATGTGATAAGTACTGTGATACCAGTAAATCGTGGCGAGGGAATTTATGCAGCACACAAGTGCACTTTGAACCAAGAGCACTCAGAGTTAGGATCTGCAGTTAACTGACTTCAAGCTATGTTAACTGAAGAGGACTATCATGACTCAGAGAAGTGCTGCAGCGAAGATGTCAGAACTGAAGTTTCTGTTGCGTTACAAATTACCAAATGCTTCTCAAGCCTCTTCTTCTGCGTTATTTTAGTATCCAGATCCTTTTCATCTGCAGTAACCAGCCCAGGCCTCACATAGAACATGAAGTCTGCTCACCCCAAGTGGTTGATTTTAGCTCTGGAGAGGTCTTTGGTGACGTTAGGCAAGTCCCCCCTGTCCATTTCAGTGCAGCAAGACCCAGGATTCACTACGGTGTTAAACAAAGAAGTTAAGATTTGGACCCCCTCTCCCACTGAAGCGTTCTCTTTCCTTTTGTCCATCATTTCAGGTCGTAAAACTTTCATTATTTGAATTATTCCCCGTGCTATTACACGTTATTCCATTTTGCTGTTTCACAATTAATGGTTTTTTTCTTTTCTGAAGCAAGTGAACCCTCTGCTTATTGAGTAAGAAAGCTGTGTTATGTTTTAGTTGTTTTCTGCCTGACCATTCTGCATAACCATCTGCTTAGTAGGCACTCCCAAGTCACTTTTAGAACTTGAGGATAACTTTGAATTTTTTATAATTTAAAAGCAGTGATTCAAGGGTAAGTAATCTTCAAATCAACGTGTGTATGTGAAATATCAAAATTATTTTGGTTTCACTATAAATTAAAACAATGACGACACAGAAGCTAATGTAATATGGTGATATATGTAAATATATCCTGGACATTGTAGCTCATTGGATGAGTGTAAGTAGAAATGATAAGGTAATGCTATTTTAAAATGAGATGACAATGTTTTTCTTTTTTATCTTTTGGGTTCCTTATAATCTCAAGTGGAGAAGGGGAGTGCTAGAGCCATTCAGCAGATAATACTACGAGAAGTTTTCCAAAACAAAAGCAAATCCTCTTCTCAGAATTAGCAATCTTTTAATGGAAGTTTGAAGAAGTGAAGTATAGAGATTAATGTCTCACACTGATTCGGTGGTGGCCACGTTCAGTGCCATGAAACTGGACTCTTACCACCCATCTGCAGCTGGAAAACTTGGATTGACTCATTGAACTTCCTCTTTTATGGGTTTGAACACGTTAACTGGCCTTGAATATTATAAGACTCTGGAATTCATAAAATTCTATTATGGCAAATTTTTATTTTTAAAGCTATATGCATTTATGATATTAGAAAAAATTGGGGTATAAATGAAATATTTGATTCTTCTCTGTCCCTCTAAATTAAACAAAAAAAATCACTAATGCTCTAAGATTAAAGATAGAATTATATGTAAGTATTAGCTTAATTACTCCATATATTAAAAAATGAAAAAAATTTCTTATCCCTGGGTGAAATTGAAGAGACAGACTCCAACTGAATTACCTTCCACAGTGAGAGGCACTGGTCATAGCTGGGTACAGGATTATAGGAGGCAATTTGTCTTACTTTTATTACAGGTAAAGCCACAATCTGTTCTTATACATGAGAAGAAAGGAAGGAGCTGGCTCAAGTATACATATGATGTCAGAGTCAGAAGGCCATCCTCTACCAGTGCACATGGGGCTTGTCCCCCTACACACGGGTACTAAAGAGGTACAATGAAATCCATTTTCAAGTTTGTGGAAGAAGGTCTTCGCTGGCTTGCCCAACATGAAGTAGGGGAAAAGCCTTCTTCTCTCTAACATAAATATAAATTACAGGACAAAAATAGCTATTTGTTTGAAAATACCAGCAGGATGGGGGCTCCACCTCTAAAGTCGGATATAATTGCTCTGGTTGAGAAACTGGAATTGGAACTTTAAGGAATGCCTCAGGTGATGCTAATGTGCAGCCAAGGTAAAGAATTGCTGTCAACAGACTTCTTACAACTCTCTACCCATGCAGGTGACCTGGGGATTTTGTTATAATGCAGATTCCGATTCAATAGGTCTGGGTGCACCTGCATTTCTAACAAGCTCCTGGTTGATGCTGGTGCTGCTGGCTGGAGTCCACACTTGGAACATCAAGGATCTAAGCTTAGCTCTTTGGATTTAGACTTCCATTGCATACATTGAACTTGAGAGGTTTATGGCTTTCACATCCCACTCTTCCATAGAACATAGAAACTTCTGAATAACATATATCCAATCTTATCCTTAAAGCATTAATTATCCTTTAATTATTTCTGATGCATATAAATAGGTCTGCTTCTACGGTTAGGGTTTTCCAATTTGGTATTTTTCATCCTTTGCTGGTTATGAGAACCACCTGTGGAGCTTTACCACTGGGAGTGGGGATGCTCCCCTATAGGTGTTGTGTAAGAGAGAAGGGAAGTTAAGCCTGCTGGTGATTCTGATGCCCAGACTGGTTTAGAAGCTGCTGCTCAGAATAAGCATCAAGATGTAGTATTTCAATCTGTAAATTTGTCAGCAGATTCAAATGATAATGGAAGAAATAAGACTATTTCACTTTCAGCATATATTAAAATGTAACAATCTGAAACTTAGGTGCTAAAACCTGCGAGTATACTATTTTGTTATAAATTATAAAGAAATTTATTTAAAACAGCAACTATGAACACATCTGTGGCATTACCAAAATTCCATTGTTAAAAAATGCCCCCAGTTTTTTATTTACTGCCTGAGAAGGAAAAATGAGAGCTGGAATAGCAGGAAAAGTCATCCCACCAATATTCCTGTATGCAAGTGTCCACATACCTCTGCCTTGTTAAAGAGAATATTCCAGTCATAAGACATCAGGCCACCATCTTGCCTAGGGAGGAATTGAAACTCTTCAGCTAATTAATCAACCAACCCACAACCATAATTTCATGCAATTCTATATTTGAGGAAGTTCAAAAAAATAAACAACATAGCGTATTTATTTATTATTTGGAAAGCCCAAACTTTGTCTTGCTCCTATTTTAATATTCTTAATAAACCTTCATGATTCCTTAGTTCTCCCTCCCCACTTCTATTTTGCAGCCCAGCATGGGGAAAACGTCTGCTCGGAATCCAGAGCCCTGGCTTTGAGTTCAGTCCTGACACTTACTCAAGGTGGGAACTAGTTTGGCAATACATTTATTCTTTTAAACTCTCAGAGTCTCCATTATTGGTTCTATTGTGAGGATTCAGTGGGCTGATGGATTTGGACCTTCCACAGTGAGGGATTATTATCATTTTCTCCTTCCATAGGGCTCCTTGGACCCCGTGCTCTTTCCTTGGTGTTGCATGTGCACACACGTGCCCACTGTCTTCCCCCTTTGTACGTCATTCACCACTTTCTGTCTGCATAGACAGTAGAACTGGAACTGGCTTAGAGGATAATTTTATTAAGCCTTGACTCTTGTTTTTCTTAATGATTCCTTTATCATATTCTCACTCCTACCCGAGGGAATTTCTCTCTGCTCATGTTTCCAATAAGCATTACCTGCCTTTCATATATTTCATTATAGCTTATTTTTATGTCTTTGTGTTTACTCACAAGTTTATGAGAAACTTGATAGCAGGAAAGAAGTCTTAGTCAGTTTTCTGCCCTCGAAGTCCCTCGTACATGGTAGGCACATTCGTTTGAATCAATCTTCAAACTCTGTCAAGAGAGCCTGTTAATTTACAATTTGGAGTAAGTAGGAAGAGGGTTCATTGAATATTCTTCTTGTTATAGATATGACATGAGTTTTTCAGTTCCATGTGGCAAATCATCTTAAAGTCATCTGTGAAAAGATGTATAAAATTTAACATAACAAAAATAAAGATAAAACATACCATGCCACTTTTTGAAACCTCAGGCTTATCACATTTAGAGTGTATCATTTCCTATTCTAAACTGATCTCAAAAATGGATATAAACTATGCAAAAACTAAATGAATAATTAAATTCAACAATGTTCTTTGGGAGCTTCATACAAACTTACCTTTGCCCTCTTTTATCTTAGCCCCTTAAGAACAAAGGCTCATGCCCATGGAGAAAGCATTTTAAAGTATTCTTCTGAGGTATGCTATTCTTTGGGGTAATTTTTCAAGAATAAACTTAAAGCTTCAAGAGAATGTGTTAACATGGTGAAAGACTCTCAGAGGGAAATTTGGAAGATCTGTTTATGTTTAAAATGCAAACTTCAGAAAAAATTTTCATTTAGTCCTCTATTTAATAATCAAGAATTTTTTGCCACTACTTCATTCTTCCTTTTTTGTGTGTTGTTAACATTGCATTCTAGGCTTAGCATTCTTTCTGTGGAGTGATTCTAATGTGAGGATAGCATAAGGTATCTTAGGGATGAAATAAGTCTTTGAATTCACAACCATCACATCTCAGATGGTTTTGGCCAAGGCTCATAATCTGAATTAAAGTAATAATGTAGGATTATAAAGTCCAAATCTCTGTCTCTAATTGTGGGAAGAGTGGACTCCTTAAATTTGAAATTTAGGAACGTAATAAAAGGTTACATATGAATGACTGACTTGACTTTACAGAATTACAAAGTTCATGTTGCTGTCATATACTCCAATTCATTGGTTTGGGATACAGAATGGGATAACTTTTCTCTCAGACTCCAGGATAGATGACTTATTTTGTAATCGGCAAATGGAGAGCCTTGCTTTTCTGCTTTTCTCTGGGTTTTCTCCTTCCTATGTAAAGACAAGTTCTAATTCAATCTTCAAGTTCAGGTCTGGGTACTAGTACCTCCAAAAGAAAAATAAAAACCAAAACAATAGTGGACATTGAGCTCTGACCTCCTGCTCAGGAATGATGTATTAGTCCATTCTCATACTGCTGTGAAGAACTGCCTGAGACTGGATAATTTAGAAATAAAGGAGATTTAATTGACTCACAGTTCTGCAGGGCTGGGGAGGCCTCAGGAAACTTAATAATCATGACGGAAGGGAAAGCAAACATATCCTTTTTTCACATGGCAGCAGGAAGGAGAAGACTGAGAAATGAATGGAGATGAAAACCCCTTATAGAACCATCAGATCACCTGAGAGCTTACTGAACATAATAAGAATAGCATGAGGAAAACTGTTCCCATGATTAAATTACCTTCCACCTGGTTCCTCCCACCACCCGTGGGGATTATGGGAACTACGGTTCAAGATGAGATTTGGGTGGAAACACAGCCAAACCATATTAAATGGTCTCCATCTTGTTGCTGCCAAACTCAGACAAGCTGAAAGCTTGGGCAGTCCTTGCCAGAAGGAGGACAGATGCTGAAGGAGACACCACCTTGATGCCAGGTGGGCAGGGAGCCTGAAGATTCCTGCTTATGAGAGGGTGGGTTATGGAGTCTCATACCCATTGATTTAGTGGTATTTTATTGGTAAGGAGAACGCTCCTCCTACCAGAATTGGTATGACTCCCATTGGGCAGCTCTTTGAGTCTACCTTCAGACATCCACTATCCCCAAGTCACGTCCCCACATCAGGACCACTGGGTAGTGGATAAGGAGCAGATGTGGGCTCTGTGATCGGCCATATGCTATGTCCAGAACCATCTGTCCCCAACCCTGAGTGGTCATCTTAGGGTGCCAGTAGAGGCTGCCTTCTTTAGGGTAAACTTGCCCCTGGTGTGCTTTATTGACTGTTGAATTTCTTTGAAACTCCTTCAGTCCATCAGAAATATTCTAATAATTCCTAACTTTAGAGGAAAGGGTTAGAATCTCAAGCCTCTTACTTTCTGAGTTCTCTGCCTCCTTTGCAATTTTTAAATATCATCCCCAGGAACTCTCTGACATTTTATAAAGAGAGGCTATTGGTAGAGACTTGGAACTATTGTGACTTCCCATGGAGTCAGGATCCCAGAATTTGCTGAGGAGGAGGAAAATCGAGGTGTTTGCCTTCATGAGAGGCATACAAAAATGGTTGTTCACACTCCAGAAAAGTTCTTATTGAAGGATATTTTTTATTTCTGCTGCTATAAATGGAAAAAATAGTTGGAAGCAACTAAATGGAAATTTATTAAACCTCAAAATTAAAAAAAAAAAAAAACCTCTCAGGTTTGGTCTCATCAGGTACCTATTGTTAAAATAATTAAGTACAAATAAGTTGCACCCTCAAATTTATATACAGTAATCTGTATATTGTATATGCTGAAAATTTCTTACAAAATGCCAGCCTCTGCTTATTTATTACCCTACAATAAGGTTCTTTATCTGCTAGCACAACTCAGCCACCACTGTGTATACTTCCAAAAATACCCTTTCTTCTTCATCTGTGAATTGGTGGGGGTCCCTTCTTGCCTAGCCCATGGGTTAAATGTCATGCCTTAAGTCCAGGTTTGAAAAATTACTTCATGATTATGAAATTAATTCAAAATTAGATATTCAGGTTGGCAAGAAACCTTGTTCCTTCTACTTAATGCTGCTAAATGTTCTCCCTGAATATGCAGTTTATGGCATTTTTCTTTAAACACTTTGTGCCCAATAATTTGGATAATATAAGGATCAAATATCATGTTATGCTAAGTTGAAACTGAAGCCATCTCTAAATGTAAATACATAGCGACCTTTAGCAGAAAATTGTGAAAAAGCAGAAAACAATAAGAAATACTATGACTTTAAAATAAACTCTCTCTTTCTATGTCTCTTTGTGTGTGTGTGTGTGTGAGAGAGAGACGGGGGGGGGAGAGAGAGAGAGAAATTAAAAGTAATTGTGAGAAAGTCACCTTATTATTACTAAAATCTTTGGACAACAATATTTCTTAAGTTTTTTTCAGCATGATAATTACATGAAATGAAAATCCTCAAATTTTTATTTTGTTTTGGTTTCTTGATGGTTTTTTTGTTTCTCTTAATTGACCATAAGTGTCCTCCCTCTGCTAATCATTAGTGTTTAGTTTTCTTGTCTAAATTTAAGTGTTTATTGCCTCCAGCTTCCTGTGGGTATAAATGGATGTGACTTTAACCTCCTGAATGCCCAAGTGGATTAAGAACATTTCTAGGTGAGTAGGAAGAGAGAGCTACTGATAGGCAGACACAAGGGCTGCTTTTCTCCACTTCAGATCGTGTTCCCTTCTCCCTCCCCCTACTTCTGAAGCCCAGACTGAAAGGACAATGGCTAAAAGAGGAATTTTCCCCCAAACAATTGTTCAACCAGACAAATTTCCCATGCCATAGAAGCAAGAAAGATCTGCATTAGAGCTCTGAGTTCTGAGTTCCAACACGTCCTGGCACTAATCAGTGTATTGCACTTGCAGAATGTGTCCTTTGACTTCTTCAGACATTGATTTTACATGAGGCAGGAAGATTCTTTTCAGTAATAAAATCCTGCCCAGCTATATTTTCTCATAGCTGAAAAAGTCTTTCTTTATGCCCTACAGATTGAGAAAGTCATATTCAGTCAAATCTCCACTATCATCAAATAATTTTGCTTTAATAAATAACATCCCTGGCCAAGGTGAGCATTGTTTCCCAGGAAACCAATGCTTGTAAACTTGATAGGCATTCACGCTAACTTTGCTAAACATGGAAAAGACTCTCCCCAGTAGAATAACTCCCAGACAAGAGGGATGCTGGACAAGCTAAGCCCCAGGAGGGAAACATCCTTCCAGGTCCTTTTCCTGTAGTCACTGCCTCTGAGCCATCTGCTCAGGAAGGAGCTGAAAGTAGCCCAATGTGGTCATCAGTGTGAACTGAATGGACCAGGGGCTGGTTGTCTCTACTCATGGAGGACTGTGCTTACTGTTGGACCAAGGAGATGCTCTCTTCTGACAGGTAAGAACATGAGACAGAGTTAGGAATTTGGTAGCAGGAATAAGAGGGAAATGCGCAGAGAGCAACTAAATAATTTTAATAGTGCAGCACTCAAAGGTTCTGCAAAGGTTCAGTGAGATAACAAGAGTCCTGATACTGCCTTGGTTCCTGAGCAACCTCCAGTAACCATGGACCTGGCCCCTACTCTTGTAAATCGCTGCCATCCGTTCCTCTCTTCTTTATTTTTATGCTCATCACTGTCAATCAAAAGAGTAGGGCAAAAGAGAGTGGCTGTTTAGGTCTAGTGGACATCCATTTTTCTTTTACGGCCTCCATTTATCCTATTACCAGTGACAATATTATGAATTTTCTGCGGGGAATGACTCTCAGTCTTCATATATTTTGGAATTGTCTCATGGAGAGCACCAGACCAAGGCCAATCATCACATCTTATTCCTGTGTCCACAGAAAATGTTTCAGGGGGCAGGGATATAGTTTAGTTCAGTCCAATGGCACTTAGGCTCAGCGCCTTTATTTGAACCCATGTGTGTATGTCTTGGGGTAGGGGAATGTAAATCTAGAATTGTTATCAACCATCTGGTCATCATATGAACTTTTAGAAAAAAATGCAATGAGAGGGGAATAGAAACTCAGCTATGGGACCATTATTATACTGAGTCAAGCCGCTACATGGCCAGCAAAACAAGTACTATCCCTGAACTCTTTGGTTACATTATGAAATTATGTTTCAGCAAGTATGGCCGACTGCTATAAAGCTATTAAAAGCCCCCACCTCCTCTTCGTGGCATAAAGGCCAGGTTACTTTGGCAGCTCCTTTTGTATTTAGGTGTGGCCACAGGAATGTGTGGAAGACATGTGTTCCTCCATTCTTGTTCATAAAACCATCCTATGACCCTCCTCTCTCTTTTTCTTTGTCTATTACCTGAAGACTCTGAAACCTCACAGAAAAGTGGTTTTGGAAAATCAAAGGTACCTGGGTATATGAATCACTGTGTCAAAGGTGACCTGCCTGCCAAGCCACACTGGGCTTAGTATGAGTAAGAAAGAAATGTTTGTTGTGTTGAGCAACTGAAGATGTAGGGTTGTTTTATTACAGCATCCACTTAACAGAGTCAGTTCTTCTTTTCCTTTCTGTCTTTCTCAACCCAAATGTACTGAATTGATCATTTTGTATCTTTTCCTCCATTCTTATGTTGCAGCCTCAAAGAGCAAATGAGCATTAATTGCATGCTCTCTGTACTGCAATGTATGCAGTTTGCATGCAAACTTCAATGTGATTTGTATACCATAAACAGATAGAAGGAACAATGGTGAAATATTACTTTTTGGCTTTAAAGAAAGCATTTCACAGGCAAAGATTATTTACTTAATTCATCCATATTTTGAAGATTCCAGCGTTAACCCTGGCTTTCCTCTGTGTACTTCAGAACCACTACTCTTTTCTTTAAAAAAAAAAATGAATTAACAAATAAAGAAAGAAAACCAAGTCGAGCATTGTTTCCCAAGAGATCAGATTTGTTATATACTGCATTGCTTTCTTAACTAACTTTTTCATTTGATTTTATTTGCATAATAACAGCTCTGTGGTGTGGAAGCAGATATTGGCCTTATTTTGCACATCTGTAAATTAAGCTCTAAGGACAAGAAATTTATCCATCATTACCTAGAATTCAAATTTATCTTTAAATCTTACGTTTTTTTCAATTTGTATACTTATTTCTTAATGTTTTAAAATAATATAACAATGATAGCTCTTACATTTCTGTGAGTGAGACTGGGGAGAGTTGTTTGAGAGGCCAACATTAATGAATGCAAAGTGAAGGCTCCAGATCAGTGTACAAAGAACCTGACATTTCATTCCATTAGCAAAAATTGCTATATATTAAATCCTGGAGGAGCCTATTTGACGAAAAAGCCAATAGTCAATTCTCACTGGAACTTGTAACTTTTTTTCCACAAATCATACTAGAATTGCAAAGGCTCAGAAATACCCTCATGCATATTTAAAATATTTTTATTAAAACATTCCCACGGTGATTCCTGCTGTAAGAATAAGTTGTATACTTAGACCGCTAAAACATTTTTTCCACACTACCCACCCAGTGATATTTCTGGATTTACAGTAGTCTACTATTTAAATTTGCCACCTGTTTTTAAGTATTAGTTTATTCACACATGAATTTTTAGATACATTCTTCACTACAGTGTATAGACAGCAAGCATTTGCTTTTATCCAATTTACTTGCTTTATCCAGCCTCAGGTCTTCCTGAAAGTTCTTTCATGATTAGATGAAAATTATGATTAATATTGTTAAAATGCATAGCAATTTTCAGTTGTATTTTCTTTTTCCTGTGTGTTATCACAAAATGTAATCTACTAATCTATTTTACACCTTTTAAAGTACAAAGGGCATTGAGAAAAATTTTAGCAATCATTAGATAACATTATTTTCAACTTCTATGCTTTTCTTAGTCTGTTTAGTGTTGCTATCAAGAAATATCAGAGGCAGTGCCATTTATAAGGAAAAGAGGTTTATTTAGCTCACCATTCTGCAGGCTGGAAGATCGAGCACTGGGTGAAAGCCTCAGGGTGCTTCCACTCACAGAGCAAGGCGAAGGGAGAGGGGAAGCAAGAGAGAGGCAGGAGTGGCAGGCTGCTTTTAACAACCCTCTTAAGAACTGATAGTGAGAACCCACTTCCACTCAAGAGAGAATATTGATCTACTCATGAAAGGTCCACTCCCATGACCCAATCGCCTCCCACTCGGCCCCACCTTCCCAAACGGCCACACTGGGAATGACATTTCCACAGGAGTTTTAGAGGGGACAAATATCCTAACTATAAAAGTATTCCATCCAGAATCATACCGGACACAAGCCACTTCTCAATACATATTTGCTAAATGGCTATTCCTCACTACACTTTAAGTGATTAACATGGCCATTATGTGTTTGAAGGACAAAATCTCTGGACAGTCAACCACCTTTTGGCCACATCATACGCTCTTGGAAAAATGCCAGTTTAACTTGCTAATTTGTAGGTCAGTGGTAAAATTTGACATTCTATCAACTTTTTACAACATTTTAATATATATAAAATTAATATACTGATTTAATTATACTGATTTAAATTAACTGATTAAATGTACTGATTTAAATTAACTGATTTAAAGTATAAAATCTCATAGTTTGTAGTATATTCACAGATATACGAAAACATAAATTGCAGCACTATTTCCAATAGCCAAGACTTGTAACCAACTCAAATGCCCATCAATGGTAGACTGGATAAAGAAAATGTGGCACATATACTCAGTGGAATACTATGCAGCCATAAAAAAGAATGAGTTCATGTCCTTTGCAGGGACATGGATGAAGCTGGAAACCATGATTCTCAGCAAACTAGCACAGGAACAGAAAACCAAACATGACATGTTCTCACTCATATGTGAGAGTTGAACAATGAGAACAGATGGACATAGGGAAGGGAACACCACACACGGGCCTGTTGGGGGGTCGGGAACAAAGGGTGGGAGAGCATTAGAACAAATGCCTAATGCATGCAGGGCTAAAACCTAGATGAGTGGTTGATGGGTGCAGCAAGCCACCATGGCACTCCTATACCTATGTAACAAACCTGCATGTTCTGCACATGTATCTCAGAACTTAAAGTAAAAAAAAAAAAAAGAAAACGAGAAATCCTGTACGCTTTATCTATAATCCACTGATGCTCTTACCCCATCACCCCTTGCCTTAAGCAACCATTAATCTACTTTCAGTATCTATAGATTTGTCTATTCTAGACATTTTTAAGAAATATAACCATAAAATATGTGGTCTTTTGTGACTGACTTTTTTCACTTAGCATAATGTTTTCAAGGTTCATTCATATTGGAGCGTCTCTCAGTTCTTCATTCTTTTAAGGGCAACATAATAATCCTTCACAAGGATATACCCCATTTGTCAGTTGGAAGACATGTAGGTTGCTTCTACATTTTGGCTGTTATAAATACTCGCTTACAAGTTATTGTGTGGACATATGTTACTTTCCTCTTGAGTATATAACTAGGAATAAAGTTTCTATGTGTTATGGTAAATCTGCATATAACTGTTCGAGGAAGGAACTGCTAGACTATTTTACTATTTTCCAAAGTTACTGCATTTCCTACCAGCAGTATATGAGGGTTGTGATCTCTCTACAACCTCATTGTCATGTGTTATAATTTGATTTTTAGATTCCACTGTTCTAGTGAGCATACAACTATATCTCACTGTAGACTTGATTTGTGTTTCCCTGATCGCTAATGACGTTGGGCATATTTTCATGTGCTTATTGGCCTTTTGTATAGCTTACTTGGGGAAGCGTCTATTGAGATCATTTGTGTACTTTTAAATTGTGTTGTCCTGTTATTTCTTAGTGGTAAGTTTTTGTACATTCTATATACAAGATATTCCCTTTTTGCAAATATTTTTTCTCATTCTGTTGATTGTATTTTCATTTTTTTGATGTGTCCTTTGAAGCACAAATTTTGACGAAGTTCAAGTTATCATTTTTAAAAACTGCCCATGCTTTTGGTGTTCTATTTAAAAATATATTGTCAAATCCAGGTCATGAGGTTTTCTCTGATATTTCCTTCTAAGACTTTTATAATTTTACCTCCTACATTTATGTATTGCTGCATTTTGAGTTAACTTTTTAAACAAATGTGCAGTTCTCCTAGCACATTTGTTAAAGAGGTTATTCTTTTTCTGTTGAGTGGTACTGGCATCCTTGTAAAAAAGTCAGTTAACCTTAGACATGTGAGTTTATTTTTGGGCTCTCAAACCTATTCTATCGCTATATACATCTGTCTTTATGTCAGTACCACACTGTCTTGATTACTGTTGCCTTGTAGTAAGTTTTGAAATGAGAAAGTGAGTCCTACCTGTTCTTTTTCAAGATTGTGTGTGTGTGTGTGTGTGTGTGTGACTATTTTGGCTTTCTTGCATTACTATCAGAATTTAGTATCCCTCATAAATTTCTACAGAGAATTCATCCGGAAATCTGTCAGGGAATGTGTTAAACCTATAGATATATTTGTGGAATACTGCCATACTAACAATGTCAGTTCTTCCAACCCATTAATATGAGATATTTTCATTTATTTAGACTTCTGCTTTTCTTCATCCATGTTTTAGGGTTTTACGTCTTCCAATGACTTAAATGTATTGATAAGTATTTTATTCTTTTTGATTCTATTGTAAATTTAATTATTTTCTTAATTTCATTTTTAAAATTTTTTCCTTGCAAGTAGATAGAAATATAGTTTGTTTTATATGTTGATAATGTGTCCTGCAACCTTGCTGTTCTTGTTTAGTAGTTCTAATATTTTTTACACGGTCATGTCATCTGTGAATAAAGGCAGTGGGACTTCTTTTTTTCCAATATTTGTTTATTTTATTTGTCTAATTACCCTGGCCAAAAAATTAAGTACAATGTTTTATAGAAGTGCCAAGAATGAGTATCATTGCCTTACTCCTGCTCTCAGGGAAAAAGAATCAGCTTTCCAGCAGTAAGTATAGCGTTAGTTCTGTAGTTTATACATGAGTTTTATCTTACTGAGAAAGCTTTCTTCTAGGCCTAGTTTGTCTAGTTTATTCTGTTAGGTTTTGTTGTGTTTGTTTTATCATAAAAGGATATTAAATGTTGTTAATTTTTTATGCTAATTTAAATAATCAGGTGGTTATTGTCTTTTATCGACATGTTATATTATATTAATTGATTTTGAGGTGTTAAACCCATCTTGCTTCCCTTGGTCATGGTGTTTAGTTATTTTTACATGTTTTTGGATTTGGTTTGCTACTCTTTGTGGAAGATTTTTGAATCTATATTTATAAGATAGAAGTCTGTAGCTTTTTTACCTTGGGATATCTTTGTCTGGTTTTGGTAACAGTATAATATTCACTTCATAGAATTAGTTGGGAAATGTTTTCTTCTCTGTTTTTTAGGAGAGTTGTGAAGAACTGGTATTAGTCTTTCTTTAAACATTTGGTGGAGTGAAGTGCTGAAGCCATCTGGGCTTAGGTTTTTCTTTGTGTGTAGTTCTGAAATTACTAATTCAATCTGTTCACTTATGATAGGCCTATCCAGATGGTCTATTTCTTTTTGAGCCAGTTTTGGTAGTTTGTGTGTGTATGGAAATTCATCCATTTGATCTAAATTATTTTATTTATTTGCATACAAGTGCCTAATAGTATTACTTATTATTTTTTTTTAATTTCTGTAATATCACCTCTTTCACTTATGGTTTTAGTAATATTAGTCTTCTCTCTTTCTTTTTTGGTAAATATAGCTAAAAGTTTGCCAATTTTGTTGATGTTTAAAAAAAACTATCTTGGTTGTATAGATTTGTTTAAGTTTTTATTTCGAAACTATAAATTGACAATTTGTAGTTGTATATCATTATGGAGTACAAAGTGATGTTATGATTTATAAATATGATGAATTAAATCAAGCTCTTAAATATTTCTTTCACCTCAAGCACTTAGCATTTTAATGATGAGAACATTTGAAGTTTACTCTCAAAACAATTTTGAAATGTGCAATATCCTATTTTTAGCTATTATTCCCCATGCTGTACATTAGATTTTGAAAGCAAATTCTAATTGAAATTTTATGCTCTGTCCATCATCTCCTCATTCTCACTAACCCACTAGTCCATTGATTTTTCTCTAATGTTTCTCTAGTCTCTATTTCATTGTTTTCAACTTTAATCTTTGTAATTTCCCTTCAACTGCTTGCTTTGTTTTATTTTGCTTTCTTTTTCTAGTTTTTTTAAAGTGGAAGGTTAAATTACTGATTTGAGATTTTTCTTTCTTATTATTTTTTTCTTTTCCTATTATTTTTTCTTATTATTTTTCTTATTTATAGGCATTTGCAGATTTAAGTTTCCTTCTAATCAATACTTTAGTTGATCTCATAAGTTTTGGTATAATGTGTCTTTATTTTAATTCATATGAAAATATTTTCTAGTTTCCCTTATAATTTATTCTTTAACAAATCAGTTATTTAGAAGTTTGTTGTTTAATTTTCACATATCTGTGGGTTTATCAAATTTCTTTCTGATATTGATTTCTATATTTTTTCCATTGTGGTCAGAGTACAAGCTCTATATTTTTGCTATCCTTTTTTATTTGCTGAAGTTTGTTTTATGGCTTAACATATAGTCTAAACTGGATAATATCCATATACATTTGAGAACAATGTGTATTCTACTGATTTGGGAAGAGCATTTTATAGATGTCTGTTAGGTTGGATTGGTTTATAGTGTCGATAAAGCTTTTCCTTTGTTCATTGATCTTCTGCCTTGAAGATCTATCCATATTAGAAAATGTGGTATTAAAATCTCCAACTATTATTGTTGAATTGTCTATTTATCCTTTCATTTATATCAGTTTTTGCTTTATGTATTTTGGCATAGTGATTTTAGGTGCATATGTATTTATAATTTCTTTATCTTCTCCATGTATTGACCTTTTCATAGATAGATAGATAAATAGATGGATAGATCTTATTTTATTGTTTTTAAATCCCATCTAACATTTCAGCTTTTGGCTTGAATTGTTTAATCCATTTATATTTAATTCTGGTATTGATGTAGTTGGATTTATGTCTGCCAACTTTTCTTTTCTGTATGTCTCATGAATATTTTTCTATTCTTCCTTTATTTCTTTCTTTTGCATTAAGTGAGTGTTTTCTAATGTAACATTTTAATTCTGTTAATGGTTTCTTTTCACCATGTTAAGTTATTTTCTTAGTGATTGCATCTGTTCTAGCCATAGACCTCTTAACTTATCAGAAACTCCTTCAGATTTAAATGATCTTAATTCCAGTGTATTATAGAAATATTGCACTTAAATAACTTTATTCAATTTCAACTCCTTTTTCAACATTATTCTCATACATAATACAGCTGTCATTGTTACATACCCAATATTACATTATAATTTTTATTTTATACAATTTTACATTTTTTAAATAAGATGAGAGTAAAAATGAGCATAAGTAGATATCTATAGCTTATGTTACATAAACCTACTGATTTATAATATCTGGATCTTTTCATTTATTTCTATAAATTACAGTTATCATCTACAGTAACACCTTAGCCCAATACAACTTTGATTTGACAAGCAAATAATAAGAAAGTTATGACCCACATACTAGAAAATGAAAAAGAAAACAGCCTCTGAGAATGACAAGATATCAGATTTAAAAGACAGAAATTATAAAGTTGCCATTACAGACATTATGCTCATCTTGTTTATGCTGTCATTGAGAAACATATTACATTTCTATGTGTTATGAGTCAAATAGCGTGAGTGTACATATATCTGTATCTATATATATGTTTGATACAACTGCTTTTTAAATAATTTAGAAGAAAAAGCAAAAGAATGATATTATGTTTTTTGTAATATAATTACATAATTATCTTTACATGTATTCTTTTTTAAAATCATGTGGATTTGCATTATTTTCCGAAGTCATTTGTTTTCAGCATAAATGTCTTTCTTTCATATTTCTTTTAAAGCAAGTCTGCTAAAACAAATGCTCTCTATTTTTGTTATCTAGAAATGTTTGTATTGCACCTCCATTTTTGAAATCCACCTTTGCTGAATATAGGATTCTTGGTTGTCTTGTTTTGTTGCCACTTTGATGATGTTATTCCACTTTCTTTTGCCTTTCATTGTTTTGGATGAGAAGTCAGTTGTTCATCTTTGGGAGAAATTATAATCAATGACTCTATTTTTCCTTGATGCTTTGAAATTTTCTTCTTGTTTTTGCTTTCAGCAATTTTACTATAATTTGTCTTTTTGTGAAACTCTTTATATTTAGTCTACTTGGAGTTTATTGAGTTTCCTGTGCATGTAGGTTAATGTTTTTAATACATTTGGAAAGGTTTTAGCCATTTTTTGGGCATATTTTTTCTGCTCCATCTTTTTTACTTTTGTAATAAAATAACATGTATATTGTTCCATTTAATTATGTCCCATGGTTTTCTAAGGCTTTTTATATTTCTGTATGCTTTTCTCTTTGTTACTTGGATTGCACAATTTCTGCTAATCTTATTTCAAGTTTGCTAAGTTTCTTCTGCCAGTTCAGATCTACTCTTGAGATCCTCTAGTAAATTTTTAAAAATATTTCGGTGACTGAAACTTTTAATTCTACTTTTTCCACTTTAAAAAAAAATTCTGTTTACTGATATCCTCTGTTCTGTAGCTTTGTCATGATACCTTCCTTTAATTTTCAATGGTTTGTTTAGTCTGCTAAACATGTATGTAATGACTACTTTAAAGTGTCTGTCTTTTATGTCTGATATCTAGCCACACTCATAGGCTTTCCCCCCCACTATTTTATTGTTTTTTGGTATGTAGGTAATACCTTTCTATTTCTTTGCATATTATGTGATTTAAATAATGTTAGGGGATTAGTTTTTCTTGTTGTTGTTGTTTTTGTTTTTTGCTTTTTATTTGTTTACAACTGGCTGTGTTATTTTGATGAAGTCTGTTTTGTCTCTTAGCCTGTGAATCCTTTGATGCTGCTTCTCATTGGGGACTGGCTTGGATATGCCCACAGTTACTCTGTGATGAGAGTAGTGTAGACAAGATTTTCTTTTACTAACTCTTTTCCTGACACAGCAAGCTGTTTAGTTCGATTAATTGCTGGATGAATATTGTATTGTTTTCAGCCATCCGGGGCCTATACTATGATCCAATCAAATGTGGTCTCCTTTGAGAAGATAGTTCCCGAAGTCAAAGTTTGAGATTCATTTTGTCCTCCGAAGGGCTCCTCTGAGCTGTTTCTTTCCCCTGTCATTTCCATAAAATTAGCCAGTATATAGTTTAGCTTAAATCTCTAGTGAATCTGCTAGTCTAATCTTAATTGCCTTTCATTACAAGCCCCATTGGTTTTGAGAACAACTTTACACTTGAACTTCTCCATCCTCTTTTAATTCTTTTGAGAAGAGATTTGAAGCTGTTGTTTTATGTGTGCTTCTCCTCTCAAGGAAACATCTCCAATCCACAGCTCTGGAGTTGTGGGTACAGAAAATGTCAAGTGAACCACTCAGTACTGAGCACTTGGTGTAGTTACTACCAGTTGCCTCAGATATTTTCAGCTTGCCTCTACCAGCATTTGACCTCTATCTTATAAACAGGACAAGAGACATCAGAGTCCCAGTATTCTAGGCAACACCATACCAAACATTGACCTTCTATTCTACAGTGTAGGATGAACAGAAGAATGGAGTCCCCATCTCTTGGCTTCACTCGCCTGGAAGGTACCCTTAGCAATAGGTAGGTGAAGGCAGGATAAGAAATGCTGGTCCTTTTCCTTTTGGGAAGAGTCCTCTGACTGAAGTGAGAGGGAGCCTTGTGTTCTTGGCTACAGCCATCTGGAGTTTTCACTCCGGTGAGCTATGAGGACAGAGAGAGGGAACAGAGTCTTAATGTTATTCTAGATAGATATTTGCTGTTCTTATTGATTTTATTTTTTTTAATAAATATTTCTTAGCCATGTATGGTGGCTCACACCTGTAATCCCAGGACTTCGGGACACAGAGGCACACAGATCACACGAGGCCAGGATTTCAAGACCAGCCTGGCCAACAGGGTAAAACCCTGTCTCTACTAAAAATGAAAAAATTAGCCAGGCATTATGGTGCATGCCTGTAATCCCAGCTACTCGGGAAGTTGAGGCAGGTGAATCACTTGAACCTGGGAGGCAAAGATTGTACCACACTCCAGTCTGGGCAATAGAGTGAGATTCAGTCTGAAAAAAAAACAATAAATAAATAAATAAATATTTCTTAATTTTGTATATGCCTTTGTGTTTTTTAAAAATAATTAATTTTCACCAGTTTTACTGGAGAGCAGGTCCACAGACTTCTTCATATTATCATGCAAGAAGTGGTACTGTTTAACAAATTTTAAAATTATTCCTCTTGCTTATGAGCTCCAGGAATTTTTGGAACATGTTAAATTTACTGCATTTCAGGATTTCTACTTGTTGTTAGGATTAAATAAGAAAACGTGTGGAAAATTGCGAATTATAAAGTATAATGCCTTTTAGTTTGATTTTACCCCTTACTGGTTATAGCAAACTAAATGTTGTGTAATTTCTGAGCTAATGCAATTCTTGGACCTGCTATTACCTTTGAAAACAATCTGGCATTGGGGACCACTCCTCAGGGTTGTGGACAGATGGTGGCGTAGATCTGGCAGGAGTATTTGGCTTCCTTGTCTTGGTGCTGCCTGGCTCAGTTTGCAGATCAGACTTTATTAAATTCTGTCCTTATACCTTCCTGTTCAGTCACCAAGAGAAAATAGGTAAAGGTGGTGCCCTCTTATCTGGGACCTGCTTTGAATGGAAATTGGGGTGGGGATAATGAGAAAACGTGGGAGACTGACAGAACACTGATTGCATTTGTCATAGTTTCCCTCCCCAGGGTGAAAGCCCTTTTTACCCTTTTATTCTTTCCATGTTTACTATTTCCACGAGTTATGCTAATTTTAGGAGGGGCTAAGAACGTTTTTAAGATTTTATTCTGAGCTTCAAACAACTAACAATCTTCATAGAAAGGTAGACATGTATGCAATAAATAGGGCTTGGGGCTGAGTAAAATAAAACAAAAAATGGGAGGTAAAGATTAATCAAGCAGAGGAAAGAAATGAGTGCCAGGGTTCAGAAAATTATAACTCAGCTGTGGCTTCCATAATGGGCACTCCGTAAAGTAAGAAGAGCAGCTGGTGATAAGAATGTGGACTGAGGGAGGTTTTGTAGGGTATGAATAATTATGCTAGGGAGTCTATATATTATCGCATGGAAAATAGGTAATTATCAAAGGCTTTTAAGCAAGTTAAGGCCATCACGTCCTCTTTATATCTCAGATAAACATGGGAGCTGTGTAGCTAATGAAATGACCATGGAGAGAATAGATGAAGCATACATTTTTTAAAAATGTAATTTTACTTTGTTACTCATTGGCTGATGGTCCCCTGACCCTGTTTGGAGCATAATTTCCCAACCTTTAAGACAAAAGTACTAAAATAAATGATGCCCAAGGTCTTTTTCATTAAAAAAAAATTCACAATAATTCTACTGCTTGTTGAGCTGCTCAGATTCACTGACATGATGTAATAGCCTTCTTCATTGTAACTCTGATGTTAAACATACTCACCCCAGCTGTTAGATTTTTAAAATATTATGTTCAGTGATACACACAACACATCTTCTTATGTTTAAGAGGTATTTGATACACCCAGAATATTTGCATTATATGGTGAATATTTAAATTTAATTCTCTTTTTAAAGTTACTCTGTCATGTATTAGCAATTACCATAATTCATTAAGCTCCATGAAGGGGCCAGCTATGCCCATAGTGAGACAATAGTTGGGATTTACAATCTGTTGCAATTGCAGATGAGAGACAGATTAGGGAATGGAAATGAGGATCTGGGTCACACAAACATGGCACCTGACACATGATGAGAACTTAGCAGGGAGGCTTATCAGAGGCTGCCAGCTTCGTTGTCCCACATGTGCTCCAGAGACAACATGGAGAGCTATAAGAAAAGGAATTAGTAATCAGGAAGAAGCCAGAAATGTTATCCTAAGCAAAGGTTTGTTATGAGCCTGGCAGTTTGAGAAGAGCGAGAGATTTTAAAATGGGCAAAATGAATAACAACTGTAATCATAACAAGATGTACAGCTTGGGGAGGTCACTTAACAAGCTGAGTCTTGTTGCCCTGAAATGTAAATGGGCATAATATGTTGTCAGGTAATTATGAAGATGAATGTGATAAATGAAGAATGCCTGCCAAAGATAAATTTATTATGATTTTAATACCTGTGGCGAATCTAAGTTTCAAGTTTATAGGACCATTTTCATTTCCAATATTCTGTATAATCCTCATAACCGAATTCAAACAATGCTCAATTTTCTGTTGAAACAACATGTCATGCAGGATAGATTAGGTAAGTAAGTGTCAGGCATGAAATAATTGAAACTGATGGAAGCACAAGTCAGCATAAAGGCAGTGAATAAAGGCCTTTAGATAATCAAATAATGTTAAAATCAGAATGTAAAGCTTGGTTTACAAGTCTGAAAACAACTGATACTTGTATTATAAAGAAAGTATGTAGTGATGGTTGGTGTTTCTAATATGATAAATTGTTTCTTTCACAAACACACAAACACAGGCACATACACATACACGGGGCACACCCTTTGCATTCATAATAAATAAATCAGATTAAGCAGCGAATATGGAGTCAGAGCATGCAGATAAAAGTGCCTAGAACATTGCAGGTGTCCCATAAATATTTTAGGCTTATAAGCTTCCTCTCTTCTCCTAGGTCTCCCATAGCTAAAGGTAATTTCAATATCCATCCAAAATCATGGCCTCTTAAGGGACAATATGGGTCACAGTTCATGATTTCTTTGCAAGTCTAATTTTTAAGACATTTTGTAAAATATATATATATATTTGTGTGTGTGTGCATATATATAGTATATATATATATATATATATTTTTTTTTTTTTTTTTTTTTGAGATGGAGTCTTTCTCTGTCACCCAGGCTTGAGTGCAGTGGTGTGATCTCAGCTCACTGCAACCTCTGCCTCCCAGGTTCAAGCGATTCTTCTGCCTCAGCCTCCCGAGTAGCTGGGAATACATGCGTGCACCATGATACCCAGCTAATTTTTGTATTTTTAGTAGAGACAAGGTTTCACCATATTGGCCAGGATGGTCTTGATCTCTTGACCTCATGATCTGCCTTCCTCGGCCTCCCAAAGTGCTGGGATTACAGGTGTGAGCCCCGGGCCTGGCCTAGGTAACAATCTTTTACATTGACCCACATGTTTACTCTCTACTGAGTTGTTCATTTTGTCTTGCATTACTGTGCTTCCAGATAGATTCACTTTTCTTAATTTTGAAAACTTCCTTTAATATTTCGTCTTGTTCAGATTTTCTGGAACCAAATATTTCCTCTTTTGTTTTTCTAAAAACTTTTTTTTTTTTAATTCAAGCTTTTATTTGGAAATAATTATAGTCTCACATGCAGTTGTAAGAAATAAGACAGGGAAATCCCATGTATTATTTCCCCAGTTTCCAGTAAGGTCACATTTTGCATAACTGGAATGTAAACTCACAACCAGGATATTGATATTGATAAAGTCAAGATCTGGAATATTTATCTTGTCTTAATGAGAATATTTTAATTTTGTCTTCATTTTTGAAATTGTTTTACTGGTTGCATGTCCCCAACTCCCTATACATGCTTTAAAAATGTTATTCCATGTCTTTGGACTTTCTTTTTTTTTTTTT
>PVKP010009439.1:0-68310 GCA_004027715.1 Plecturocebus donacophilus
AGGAGAAAGAAGAGAAGAAGGAGGAGGAGGGAAGGAAGGAAGGGGAAGAAATAAAGGAAGGAAGGAGGGGAAAGAAAGGCAGAAAAAGGAAAGAAAGGGAGGGAGGGAAAATTAACAAAAAGACAAGACAAGAAAAAGAAGTTTCAGTATTGGACCTTAACAATACTGAAAACTGCCCTTTGAAGACACTAATAAGAAACTGGAAAGACAATGGAGAAAAGACAAATGACTTATATTCAAAATATAAAAGGAATTCTTACAAGTGAACAGTAAAGATGGCGAAATAACTCTAATAGGCACTTCTCAGGAAGACATACAGATGATCAATAAGCACCTGAAAAAAATGTTCAGCATTGCTAATCATCAACGAATTGCAAGTTCAAACCACAATGTGATATAACTTCATACATTAAAATAGCTAAAGGTTAAACAAAGAAAACTAGTAAGCTCTGGTGAGCGTGTAGACAATCGGAATTCTTGTAGTGCGTGTGTGTAAATGACAATAATTACTTTGGAAAAAAGTTTGTCAGTTTCTTACACAGTTAAACATATGTCTACCCTGTGACCTATCAATTTGACTTCTAGAAATTTGCCCAAGATAAAAAACACACAAAGGACTCACAAAGTTCACCCAAAGACTTATACACAAATGTTCCTGCAGCTTTTTGCACCATAGCATAAATCTAGAAACAGTCCAAAAGTCTATCAAGAGAACAGATAAATAAATTATGTATTTATTCATTTGAATACCACAACAGTAAAAGCAAACAAACTGCAGATAACCTACAAAAGCATGGTTAAATCTCAAAAACACTTTGTTGTGCCATAGAAGCTAGACATAAAAGAGTGTATACTGTAAAATTCGTTTATATAAAGTCCTTGAAAGAGCAAAACAAACTGGCAAGAGAAGTCAGATCAAGGATTGCCTGGGATAGGACGTGGTGGAGATTGACTAACAAGGGCCACGAGAAAACTTCCTGGGATAACAGAAATGTTCAATATTTTGATTGGGGCAGTGGTTCCATGTGTGTATACAGTTGTCAAAACATTTAAACAGCATGCATTTTGTTGTATGAAAATAAACTGTATTTGTATGCTAATAAATGTGATTTTAAAAAATAAAAAACTTCCCCTCATATTTCCTAGGTCCCTTAAAGAGTGAGCACCGCTTGTCAATGCCAGAGCCTCTGTCTCATTAATCTTTTAATTGCAGTCTGTACAATATCTGGCACTTGGTAAGTGCTCCCCAGGTAGAGTTTGAGAGAAGGTAGGGTGGGAGAGCACGCCTTGTTGGAGGGGTGAGAGGAGCATCAGAACACAGGTAGGACCAAATATGCTCGTCTGTCAGAAACCTCTTCCGCCATAAGGTGGCAGCAGAGAGCACCTGGCAATGTCTTACCTACTCAATCCAGCAGGTGACAGCAGACCCACACCAACCGCTACACCAAGTTGCATTTTTCTCCTCTCTTTCCTACAGTTGCCACAATCTCAGCCCAGCCACTCTGCCAGGCAGAAAAGGGAGACTTAAATGGAAGAGAATGAGAACATACCCATGATCCCCATATATGATGGGCACTGTTCTCCATGCTTAATAGACAATATTTAATTATACTTAATGTAATATCGATGCTTACAAGCAGTATCTCATTTCCACCCCCATCCTTTATCATGGGCATGATTTTCTTTGTTGTAAAGACAAGTAAATAAAGTTTCAGAGAAGGAGAACGTGTTTGTAATCGTGGATCTAGAAGTGATAGCGATGGAGTTTGAGTCTGATTCTTCTTTCCATGACATCCTGTCCAAACCTATAGGGCAAAATGATCCACATAGAGGTTATGTATTGGTGTTTGCTGCAGCAGTGTTCTACCTGCTCATCTGCATTAGCATATTTAATCTTTACAACTAGATAAGGGAGGAACAGTTGTTATCCCTATTTATTTTTGTTGTATTAATTTATTGTGTTTTTGAAACATTGTGTAACTCTGTCACCCAGTCTGGAGTGCAGTGGTGAGACCATAGGTCACTGCAGCCTCAAACTTCCAGGCTCAAGTGATCCTCCCATCTCAGCCTCCAGAGTAGCTAGGGCTACAGATGTGAGTCATCGCACACTAGCCTGATTATCCCCATTTTAAAGGTAGGCAGTAACACTGAGATGGTGAGAGGTTAATGAACTTGTAAAGGTCACATCATTAGTAAAAGCTGGAGCTGCCACTGGAAGTTCAGGGTCTGACCCTGAACCTTGATCCTTCACTGCAAAACTAGCTACCAAGTGATTGCTTTGACAAGCCTAGAGGGAAAAGTGGAGGAGGCTTTGACACACACTCAGTTAAAGAAAGTGTGCTGGTCCATCTCCCATGGTTCCATGCAAGCTCCCAGGGTTAGTAAAGAATAGCTTCTCCCTCCTCTGTGACCCTGAGAGGTCCCAGGGGCATTCAGAGATTTATTGTCATCCCTGTCCAGCTCTTAGGAGTCTTCTAAGACCCTTGATGCTTCATTCATCTAGCCAGTCAGCCTGTATTGAGTACCTCTGAATACCAAACATTAATTATGAAAACACAGAGTCTTTCCTCAAAGAGCTCTCATACTGAGGGGAAGATCATATGCAAAAGCAAAACCTCAGAGAGACAATTCTGCGGTTGACTGATTACCGTGTGGATGGCACAGAATTTCTGCCTAGTCAGGGAGGACTTCCTGTAGGAGGGGAGGTCTTCCACTGAGCCTTAAAGGGTGAGTGAGGCTTGAAGAGATGGAGAAAGAGGTCAAGTTACAGTCTTGGCCTGAGTGGAGAGGTTTAGAGAACAGAGAGGCAAGTTAGATCAGAGGGAGGGTCTTGGGAAGAACAGCTGAAAATACTTCTGGAGGGATTGGTTGAGGCCATATTGTGGAAGGTCTTGAGGGCTCAGATGAGAGCCTTTAAATGTATCTTGTAAACTGATAGCTTATGATGGCTCAAAGCCATTTAAAGTGCATAGAAAGAGAGTGGCAAGAAGAAGTCAGTTCCTAGGAAATTAACATAGGCAAGCCTGTGCCAAAAGGAACAGAACTGAGGAGCCTGCAGGGGCAAGAAGAAGGAATCTAGTCCATGTGGAAAATATCCCATGTGGCAGTTACTTAGTATTTAGCCTATGTTGTGACAGCTAATCCTCCGTAGGGCCCTGAAAGATCTGTGCAATTATCGTCTCTGGTTTATAAATGACTAAAATAAGACACAGTGAGGTTAAAGATGTTTCTCAAGGTTACCTGGAGCCAACAAAGCTGAGGTTCAAATTCCCATAACCCAACATGAAAGCTCACTTTCTTAACCACTATGCTCTATTGCCTTTATATCACAGGTTGAGCAAAATCCAAGCTAAGTCTAAGACATATTTAACTGCATCTGAGCTATCAGGTTGGAAAACATTTAGGGCTCTTCCCTGAAAGATGACACTGTGCTCAAAACAGCCAATGTCTCTAAACAAATAGAGAGGCATTCTCAGTTTTAGAAGTATGGAAAGCTGGGGACCATGACTGGCTTGTCAATTTAGAGGCTATAGTAATAGATACTTGATAGTGTTTATTCTTCTAAGAAGTTGATAGGGCCGGGCGCGGTGGCTCACTCCTGTAATCCCAGTACTTTGGGAGGCTGAGGTGGGCGGATCACGAGGTCAAGAGATGGAGACCATCCTGGCCAACATGGTGAAACCCCGTCTCTACTAAAAAAGCAAAAATTAGCTGGGTGTGGTGGTGCACACCTATAGTCCCAGCTACTTGGGAGGCTGAGGCAGGAGAATTGCTTGAACCTGGGAGGCAGAGATTGCAGTGAGCTGAGATCCCGCCACTGCACTCCAGCCTGGCACCTGGTGACAGAGCGAGACTCTGCCTCAAAAAGAAATTGATGGGAATCACGGTGGCCCTCAGGAGACAGGAGCCATCAGAGGAGGGCAGCAGTGGTGCCAATGCTAAACATCTCTATCATCTCTTCCTTGAAAGGCAGGGAGGGCATGAACACCTTGTTGCCACACTGGAGTCACTCAGAAAGACCTGGAATAGATGGAGAGAAAGCACTCCTAAAAGCAAGTGGAAACTGCCTGCAGCTCTTTCCTCAAAGGGCAGATTTATCCTAGGTTGCATATTTATCAGGCTTATCTTGTCAGGCACAGGATAATTGCTACCCTGCAGGCCAGGCCAAGCCCCAAAGAGATTCCCCAGAAGCAAGCAGAGTCCTGTCTAAAGCAGCATGGCACAGCAGCAGCACCACCCTGCGGAGTTAGCCAGTGCCGTCATGCATGTTGGAACTACTGCAGAAAGAGGTGGCAGTGTGGGGAAAAGGATGAGAGGTATCAAGTCTATGTGGAAGAAGACAAAACAAAGCCAGCGGCTCATGAGAATTTAGGGAAAACTTCCACATACACAGTTCTGTACTCTTCAGCTTTCAGAGTTCCAGAAGGTCAGAGTCCAGGGTGGAATCTGTTATTGAGAGAAGAGGCTTTGAATTCAGGGGCTGCAGGGAGGAGAGTGATAGCACTATAGTGATGGAGAGCTTAGCCTTTGTCTAACTGAGGCCCTGACAGGTGTGGTTCCCTGTGACAAACTCATGGAGAATGTATACCAGAAGGCCGGTAGCTGTAGCACTGAGCCATCTTCTAAAAAGACCACACTTATAGTGAAGAAGAAACCTGGCTCAGTGAAATTAGTTAAGCACAGACATCTTGGTTAGGGGAGGCAGACTGTTTTGATGCATTGATCAGGATAGGCTAGGTTGTGCTGCAGTAACAGGCTATCCCCAAACCTCAACAGTTTTCAATGTACACGTTCCTTTCTCACTCATCCAAAGCACATTGCTGAGGAAGGGCTCTGTTTCTCATATTCCATCAGGGACCCAGCATCTGCGATGTCACCAGTTGCAGAGTGAAGGCAAGAAAGAACTAAGTCTCCTGGGCTTTAACAGGAAGTGACATCATTTCCAGCCACGGACTGGAAGCAGTCACATGGCCCCATCTAATGCAAGGCTAGCTGGGAGGTGTCAAGGAACAGGAGGAGGTCTGGTGAGCATCATCTTCTCTGGCACACTTAGCAGAGTCTAGTGTCTATCATTCCGAGAAATCTCTGACTGAGCTCCTAAGGGTCTACGAATTATGAGCGCCTGGGGGATTCCAAATAAAAACTAAAATAATCATTTTGCTAAGAATTCTGTGAATCATTGAGGTAGAACAACACTGCCTAGACACTGCTTTTCTGGACAAGCCTCACACAAAGAGGGAAGATGCATGCCCTCTTCCCCAGAGACAGCTGCACACCATGGCATTCAGCACACCTGGAGCAGTGGTACCAGTGGTCTCCAACAGAATGCCACCAGGCTTCTCAGAGCAGAGGCAGAGCCTGGCATAAATGGATGTCTGTTTGAATGTTGGCAGCACATGAGAGCCCCACTGGGTCTGACTGTGTCTGGGGACTGTTTCAGAAGGCTAAGGTCTTTGTTATACATGTGGAGGACAAGATCTGGAGATGGGGACCTCCTATCGAGTCTAATAGGGCTGGAAACACTCTGCATTATATCCATATTCCAGATGAGGACCCTGAGGTTTGGGAAAGTTAATGGCCTTTTAAAAGTCACCTAGTTAATGCATGGCAGAGCCAGAGCCTGTTGATCCTATTGCATGATTTGAAATGATCATGTTTGGGAGGCATGCACTGTGTAAGAAGACGAGGAACTAGAGCCAGGATGCCACCAACTTCCTAAGTGACCTCTGGCACATTACTTCATGGCTCCATTTCTCTATTTGTAAAAAGTAAAGCTGGATGAGATGTCTCAAAGTCTTTTCTGTTCCCACTGAGGGTCTGTTGTTGCAACCCCGTTGGAGCTGATGGCAGACTCCATCAGCTGGAAGTCTCCTCCACCACCTACAGTACCTGGAAGTTCAACATTAAGAGAACAGGGCCTACTGCCTCAAGCTGACACACCTGCTTTCACCAGCTCCTGGAGCAGCTGTATATCTGGAGAGGGGAAAGTGTGCTGGGCTGCAGCCCAGCAGGGCCAGGCTGTGGGCTCTCTGCCACTGTTCTCTGCTCCAGCCTGGCTAGCCACCAGCTCAGCCATGGAATGGGAAGAGGTGGTGTCAGCAGTCAGGAGCTGCAGCCTGGGGGCTGCCCTGCCCCGAGAGGCTTCCTGCCTACACCTGCGTGTCCCTGCATGCAGCCCGGCCCTGCCTTACACAGGGATCTGCTCCTGACAAGCAGTCAGCAAGGGAGGAGAGGCCGTTGGAGTAGATGGGCAGATGAAGATCAAGTGGGAATGTGAGGTCAGGTCACAATAGTCCTGAGCCCCCCATGGAAAACCATTCCAGTCCATCCCCAGCCCTGAGTGTCATCCCCCGCTATCACTGAGCTCCCCCATAAGTTTGATTTTCCAATCTCCCACCCCAATATTTAGGCATCCTTAGGACTTAGCTCCTCTCTCTAGCACCCATGTTCCCTCTCTTGGCACAAAGTCCTCCCCATCACTAGCCTTCATCTTCCCAATCCTGAGCACGAGTCCATGCTTGGGACTAAGCCCTCTCCCCATGCCTGGCACCGAGTGCCATCCATATCATGTGCAACCGGGCCCTGACACTGAATGGCCTTCACCCACCTGACACCTAGCACCCCTGAAGTCCCATAGTTAGCATCTCCCTGATAGAAGAATGCCTCTTATCCTCCTCAGCAGGTGGCCTCCCTCCCACTTTGCCAGTCTTTTACTGTGACCCCAGCTGTACCTGGCATGTCACCTCACCACTGCAGTCTTAGCTGCTCTGTTCCAATGTAGCCAGCACCTACTGAAGCTGTTCTATGTGACAGTGATGTTCAATGCTCTCATTAAACACACAATCCAGGCTCCCAAGCTTCTGCCTGTGCCCTTTCTCCCCTACTGCATGCCTGCATTCCCCTCAACAAACTGAATTCTCCCCGGGTAGTCTCCACAGTTCTGGGAGAACCCATTACCCCTCAGTGCTCTAGGGATCCCAAGTCCTACAGCCTTCTGGGGATGCCTTTCCTTTCCTGTCTGCTATAACTCCTGGCCCCATTCACACTAATGATAATAGTCGGCCACCTCCAGGATGCCCTTGGATTCCCATGGTGTTACATTCTCCTTGTGGCTTTTTTCATTTCTGAGTCAGAAAGGCTATTCCGAGCTTTCCCTTTCACCTCTGAGCACTTCTGTAACCCAGACCTGAACGCAACATTCACCTCACCTCCCTCCTGAGCCATCCCTATTGCAAAGATAAGTCAAGGCTGAGTGATGTCACTCACATCAGGAAGGTTTCAGGAATCACCACTAGGGGGAGAAAACAGCTGACTGTTAAATACCAGGTTCCATTCTTGAGACAACGGTCACCGTAAACCCCAACCTGACCCCATATCATGGGGTTTATCCTCAGAACAGAGCCCCTTCTGCCATCTCTTTCTTCCTTCCCTTGAGACCCACTCCAGCGTGTATGCCCTCCAATGGAAAACAAAATGCCTCTCTAGTGAAAGTAACCTCAAGTAAGGAAGTTGTCCTTCCACTTTCTTACCTCCAGAAATTAGCTCTTTATGTCTTACCCTCCCCTTCCTCATGAGGCCTTGAGATCTGAAACTGCTGAAGAACAGGGTCTCTGAAAGTGTTTTTCCACATGGAATAACATGCTTCCTTCCTCATCCAGTGAGCTAGAGAGTGGTTGCAGTTTGTTTGCAGTAGCAGTTTTTTGTTTTTGTTTTTTTACTGCTGCACACACATTTTCAAAGGCATGGACCTCACTGTCCATCCCTGCATCATATGGCTTCTGGTCACACCACCTACACCACTTCTGGACAGAGCCAAGAGTGATGGTGGAAGAGGAGGCAGGAAGGTAAGAAGAAAGAGACCCAGGACAGTGGAATGCAGGAGCTCAGGGGCCACGCATGTGTGTGGTTCTGGGTCTGGCCTGGGCACGTCACACCTGCCTTGGGTGTATCTTCAAATCTGCTAGTTGAGGGGCGGGGAAAATTCACATAACCTTTTAGTGATTTCTTTCTCAGATAATCTGAGATTTGCCTCTAAATCATGAAAGTGAGCCCGAGGCCAAGGAAACCTCTGGCCTTCAGGGAATTGAGACTGGACACAATTATAAACTTGCATTCCCAGTCCAATAAACTGATGTCTCTGGCAGGAACGTGCAAAGACAAGTATTCCAGTTCGAACTTTTAAGGAGCACAGTGGAATAAGAAAGCAAGAAAATAAAAAGTTGCTGTGTATCACTTCTGTGCCAAGTAATATTCTTCTATTATTGCATTGTAAAACTGAGATATAATTTATAACATAATAGTCATCTTTTTAACATGTACAGTTTAGTGATTTTCGTATATTTACAATGTCATGCAATGATCACCACTGTTTAATTCCAAAACATCCTCATTACCTCCAAATGAAATTCCATACTGCTTTGTAGTCACCCTCACCTCCTCCCAGTCCCTGGCAGCCACTACTTCATATCTTCCCAGATTAGCCTGTTCTGAACATTTCACATACAATATGTGGTATTTTTGTGATAAATATCCTTTACGTAGCACAATGTTTTCAAGATTCATACATATTGTAGTATCTTTCAATCCTTTATTCCTTTTTATGGCTATATAATATTCTATTATACAGACATATGACATTTTATTTATCCATTCGTCAGTTATCGCATATTTGCATTCCTTCCACCTTGGGCCATGATGAATAATGCTATGAACATCCACTTTGTATGAACGCATGTTTTACATTTTCTTGGGTAGATACCTAGGGTAGAATTGCAGGGTAATATGGTAACTCAATGTCTGCCTTTTTGAGAAACTCCCAAACTGTTTTCTGTAGCAGCTGCAACATTTTACCTTCTCACCAACAATGTATGAGGGTTGCCATTTCTCCATATTCTCACCAACACTTACAAATGTTCATCTTTTTTATTGTAGCCATCCTTGTGGGTACTAAGTGGCTTGTCATTGTGGTTTTGATTTGCATTTTTCTATGACTAATAATGTTGAGCATCTTTTCATGTGCTTATTGGTCATCTGTGCATCTTCCTTGAAGACATGTCTATTCAAATCATCTACTCCTTTAAAAAATTGGGTTGTCTTTTATTGATGCATTGTAAGAGTTCTTTCAATATCCTGGATACAAAACCCAAAACAAACAAGATTCACAGTTATATTCTCCCATTCTGAAGATTAACTTTTTACTTTATTAATAGTGTCCTATGAAGGGCAAACGTTTCTCATTTTGATGGAATCCAATTTATCCGTTTTTTTTTCTTTTGTTGCTTGTGCATTTGGTGTCATATCTAAAAAACATTGCCTGATCTAAGGTCAAGACAATTTACTCACATGTTTTCTTCTAAGAGTTTAATAATCTTATCTCTTATATTTAGGTCTTCAATTCATCTTGAAATGATTTTTATATGGTGTGAGCCAAGGGCCTAACTTTGTTTTTCTGTATGTGGCTACCCAGTCGTGCCGGCACCATGCAGTGAGTGACTATTCTTTCCCCACTGAATTATCTTGGCACCCTTGTTGAAAATTAATTGATCATGAGTATAAGAGTTTGTCTCTGAACTCTCAATGTTATTTTATTGGTCTATATGTCTATTCTTATGCCAGTACCACACAGTTTTGATTACTGTAGCTTTATAATAAGTATTGAAATTGTGAATTGTGAGTCTTCCAACTTAGTTCGTTTCTCAGGACTCTTTTGAGTATTCTAGTTCCTTGAATTTTGATATAAATTTTGGGAGCAACTTGTCAATTTCTACAAAAATGGCAGTGATATTTTGATAGAGACTGTGTTTAATCTGCTAAACAATTTGAGGAGTGTGTTAGCCAGAGTCCTCCAGAGAGCCAGAGACAATAGGATACATAGGTAGAAAGATTACTAGATAGTAGGTAGGCAGATAGCTAGCTAGATAGAGAGATAGATAAATAGACAGACAGGTAGACAGATAGAGATGAGAGGGGATTTATTAGAGGAATTAACTCACATGATTATGAAGGCTGAGAAGGCCCACCACAGGCTGTCTGCAAGCTGCAGACGCCAGGCACAGTCCAAGTCCAAGGGCCCCAGAATCAGAGAAGCTGATATAACTCTCAGTCTGAGGCTGAAGCCCTGAGAACCTAGGGGGCCCCTAACATGAGTCCTGAAATCCAAAGGGCAGGGAGCCTGGAGTTCTGATATTCAAGGACAGGAGAGGAAGAGTGTATCCCAACTCTAGCATATAGATGGACAAATTCATTTTTGTTCTGTTTCTGTTCTCTCTGGGCCCCTGCTGACTGGATAGTGCCCACCTACATTGAGGGTGGATCTTACTTTCCCACCTCTCTCAATCAGAATCACATGCTAAGTTCCTCTAGAAGCACTCAGAAGTGATGTTTTTCCAGGTTTTTAGGTATTCCTGAATCCAGTCAAGTTGACTCCTAAACCTAACCATCATAATAAGGAGTATTGCCATCTTAACCATATTAAGTTTTCCATTCCATGAATATAAGGTGTTTTTCTTCTATATGCTTAAGTCCTTTTTAATTTCTTTCATTGATGCTTTGTAGTTTTCAGTGTACAAATCTTACATTACTTTTATTAAATTTATTCCTAAGTATTTTATTCTTTTTGGTACTATTGTAAATGGAATTGTTAGCTTTATTTTAAATTTCCAGTGTATAGAACACAATAAAGAGAGAACAGAAACAGAACAAAAATGAATTTGTCCATCTATATGCTAGAGTTGGGATACACTCTTCCTCTCCTGTCCTTGAATATCAGAACTCCAGGCTCCCTGCCCTTTGGATTTCAGGACTCATGTTAGGGGCCCCCTAGGTTCTCAGGGCTTCAGCCTCAGACTGAGAGTTATATCAGCTTCTCTGATTCTATTTGATTTTTATATATTGAGCCTATAAATTCTGCATCCTTGCTGAACTCATTTGTTAAATCTATTTTATTGGCTTTTAAAAATGAAACTTTATTTTTTAAAAATAGAGATGGAGTCTCGCTAGGTTGCCCAGTCTGATCTCAAACTCTTGAGCTCAAGAGATCCTTTTGCCTCAGTCTCCCAAAGTGCTGAGATTACAGGTGTGAGTCACCATGCCTGATTCACTTATTAGCTTTAATAAATAGGATTTTTTATATGCAAGATCATGTCATCTGCAAATATGGTTTTACTTCTTCCTTCCCAGTCTGGATGACTTCGATTTACTTTCTTTGCCTAAGTAACCTGAATGGAGCCTCCAGCACAATGTTGAGTAGAAGTGTTGAGAACAGACAGCCTTATCTTGTTCCTGATCTTATGGGGAAAGACTGTACTCTTCCATTATTATGTATGATGTTATCTGTCAGCTATTTATACTATTGTTTATAGTATTTCCTTATAATCCATTCCCTTTCTGTAAGGTCGGTAGTAATTTCTTCTATTTCTTACTTTAATAATTTGGAGGTTGTTTCTTTTCTTCTTGATTATTCTAGTTAATGTTTGTCAATTTTGTTGATCTTTTAAAAGAGCAAACTTATATTTTGTCTATTTTCTCCATGGTGTTTATACTCTCTATTTTATTTATTTTTGCTTTAATCATTATTGTTTTCTTCCTTCTGCTAGCTTTGGATTTAGTTTGCTTTTCTTTTTTAGTTTTTAATATGGAAGTTTAGATATTTTAAATTTGAGAGCTGGTAAATCCAACATCTGGGTTTCTTCAGGGACAGTTTACATTGACTTCTTCTGTTGTGTTTTGTTTTCCTGGGTAGATGCCCTAGTTTCTCTTTCTTTTCATGACCTATAATTTTGGTGGGAAACTGGACATTTTAAATAATATAATATGGCAACTCTGAAAATCAGATTCTCCATGCAAATTTTGTTATTGCATTTTATTTGCTTTTATGTTCAGGTTTAATGACTTTTATAAGGTAATTATGCAAAGTCTGCATTTTTTGTCACATGTGGCCATGGAAGTCTCTTCTCAGCTTAGTGTTTAGCTAGCGACTGGACAGAAATTTCCTCGGACACCTGTGGCCAGTAAGTCATTCAGTCTTTGCCAGGGAGCTCTGGGTGTTGGGGCTCACCTTCAACAACAGCAGGGCTGTTTACAACTGTGCCCTAGTTGGCTGGGCATGGTGTCTCACACCTGTAATCCCAGCACTTTGGGAGGCTGAGATGGGCGGATCACTTGTGGTTAGGAGTTTGAGACTAGACTGGCCAACATAGTGAAACCTCGTCTTCACTAAAAATAAAAAATAAAAGAAAAGTAGCTGGGAGCAGTGGCAGGTGCCTATAATTCCAGCTACTCTGGAGGCTGAGGCAGGAGAATTGCTTGAACCTGGGAGGCAGAGGTTGCAGTGAGCTGAGATCACACCACTGCACTCCAGCCTGGGTGACAGAGCAAGACTCCATCTCTAAATAAATAAATAAATAAAATAACCTACTCTCCCTTAGCCTTCACTTTCTACTTGTTCAGTGCCTCAACTTTAGACAGAGGTGAGAACTTAGGGTCTTTTCAAGTCTTTCTGAGCATGCATACAGCCCTAAGCGTGTACACAGTCATATGTATGTGTGTGGCCTTCTAGATTTTGCATAGCTTTGTGGGGTGTTGATAATACCACTTGATGGTCTTTGAACTGAAGCTGAAAGAGATTAAGTGACTTATTAAAATGTTCCATGAAGCAGTAAGAGATGCCAGATTTAAATCCAAAGTTACGCTCTTTCTTTTCCAAGAAGCAAGTTCTCTATGACTTCCATGGATATTCCTCTCCTGTGCTTTTTGGAAATTCTGGCTTTAACCCAGCATGGAATTCCTCCATACAAAGTTTGGGATTGAAAGATGAGCTCTTGGTCATTGGCAAGTGTCTGGGGACAGAGACTTAAAGCCAAAGCTGATTCTAAAAGGAAGCTCAAGGATGGAAGAAGGAAGGCTTGCCCCATGTGTGATGAGCAAGAGACAACTAACTGCCTGTGCATCTGAGGGCTGGGAGGACCTTTGAGGCCATCACAGATGACTCTAGTTCTTTTTAAGAGTTGTCATTTGTTGGGCACTCATTACAGGGACCTGGCCCTATGCCAAACACTTAGACTACAGTAGGTTTATGAAACAGCAAAAAGCAAATAAGTAAACAAGCAAAGCTCAGCCAATGTATGGTTTTCGAGTCTAAGATCCTAACTCCAAGGATCTACCAAATTGCTTTTCTTGAGTCTTTTCCATGGAATCTTTGACAAGTGGTCACCTTCAATGACAGAGAATGTTTTACTTTCCAATCAACTCATTCCTTCAGGCTCCTCTGCTTGTAAATAGAGAACCCAACACAGTGGAGTGAGCAGAGTCCTCTGAGTCCTAAGCCTTTGTTCTTGGCTCCACTACTTCTGATCCACGTGACTTTGCCAAGTCACTTCCCCTCTTTAAGTCTGCTTCTTCATCTGAAAAGTGGAGAAAAAAAAATCCTGCTTGGCCAGGTTGCTGGAGGGTTGAAAACATAAAGCAATCCAATGTACTTGGTAGAGGACACAATAGTGGTTGCCATTGTCAAGGTTCTTCCCCCTGAGAAACTAAAATCTATGTATCAGCAGTTTCTACCCATCATAGTTAATTCTGCTCCTTTAGACCATTTCCCCAACTCATGCTTTCAGATTACTGCATACAGTGACTGCATTGTCTCTTTTTCTAGGCTAAACCACTCCACTCCCTAAAAACACTCCTCAACTATATGATCTTAACTCCTTTTACCATCCAATTTCCTCTCCTCTGAAGATAAAGCCCACTCTCTCCCCAGCTTGTAATGTGTGAAGGTTTTCAGGCTGTTCTGGCCAGTAGAGCAAGAAGAGTGAGATTCAGTCCCTCATTCCAAAGCTTATGCTTCTTGTAATGCAGCCCAAGCTCATCTTCATTTTCCTATCATACTCACCTTCATTTTCCTATCCTGGGCCACATGTTTGCACCTAAATTTGTGAATTACAAAGTCAATATCTTTCCCATCCCTTCTAAAATGCATCTTGTTAGAGATAGCACAATGTCCCAGGCTGCTGAGACCCCAATTCTCACATCTATCTCAAAGCCTATAACTTGGCAAAACTAATGAGAATAAGTCCTATTACATCATCCAAGTTCTCCCCACTTTCCCACAACCTTCCACCCACCAACTGCAAATGTCCTAGGTAGATGAGCACCTGAGGCTATTTTAATAAGAGTGACACTGGAGCCTGGAAAATGCTGAATTTAAATTTAAACCCACAGATATCTGTTGAGTGCCTGATATGCAGCAGGCCTTTGCAAACGTAGTCTTCTGGCCTTCACAACATCCCTCAGTATGGAGTATCATAAACCCATTTTACAAATGGGAATCAAAGAAGTCAAGCAATTTGTACAAGATCACATAGCTAATAAGCTTCAAGGATATGGCACAAGTCTGGGAGGTTTGTTTGACCCCAGAACCCATATTATTTTCCCTATCTTGTCTAGGTTTCTCATGTTGCTAATGGAGTCTATAAGTAGTTCTTAAAGTGCCTACAAATCACCTGAGAAATATGTTAAAAATGAAGGTCCACCCTCACCCCCCACCTTATGATTCCATAGATCCGAAGAGAGGCTTAGACACCTTTAAGAAATGCTAGATGATTCTGAGGCTAGTGGTTCACAGAGAACACCTGCCTTGCCAACTCAGCTACTGGCCTCCAAAGATCAATTCCCAAATAGTGCTTTTGGGCCAGCACAAATAATAGCCAGCCTTTCCTAGCTAAGAGAGATGGTCAGAGCTCCCCTCAGCCATTACCTCTCATTGCTTCCACGGGATTTTTCAGCCTAGAGCCTAAATATTGCCTCCTTCTGTGACTTTTGACTTGCTTTCCAGATCTGGCCAGAGGAAGCAAGAAATCCTAGGTGTGGATGTTGCAGTGGAAGATTATGTCACACCTCTGGAGTGCTCCCTCCATCCCATAATCTCCGACAGTGGAAATGAGACCTTCCCAGGCTACCTTCCCATGCCTTGTCCCAAACCATGAGAATGTACACAGAGCAACAAATGGCTGCTTAACCCACCATGGCCCATAATGGCTGCTTCCCATCCCCATCACACCAAGATGCCGCATCAATCAACATGGGCATTTAAAGACACTTGCTCCATTGATCTTGTAACCTTCCCTATATTTTTGCCCATAGACATCCAGGCCTGTTTCTTAAAGTCACCCCTCTTGATCACGAGATAAAAAGAGAAAACTGCTTCTTCCTTCCTTTGGGGATATGAGTAATGATTGAATCCTTCTCGAGGTTAATATGCTGCAATACGGTTTCCGCACAAAGGATCTGAAGTTCATGGACCCTCTGACTATGTTGTGTTTGTTCGGCATGGCATGAAAGATTCAGAGACCAGGCTAAAATGTCTGTGTAACTTAGAACAAACTACCTTACCTCCCTGAAATCTAGCTCCCTTATCAGGAAAATAGGGATAACAACCATAATTGCCACTTGGTTGTTAAGATAATTGAATAGAAACATACATGAGAAGAGCTCAACGAAGTTGTGGCATGGAGTAGATGCTCCAGGCATATTGTCATTGTTCCCTACATCTTGCTACACACAGTGCGGTCCCCAGTGAGGTAGCATCTGCATCACCCTGGAGCTTGTTACACATGCAGGATTTCAGGCCCCACCCCAGACTCATTCAACCAAAGTCTGCATGTTAACAAGTTCCTCAGGAATTGAAATCCACACTGAAGCTTGAGAAGCAGTGGTTAGCTCACTATCCAGCAGGGCGAGGAGGCTGAGAATGAGGACAGTGACAGCTTTCTAGCCAATCTTTTTATCTTTTTGCACTGCTTGCCACCCCTGCCACCCCATGCTAAATTCACATTCCACCTTTCTAAAACAGAACTCTGGCCGCTTCACTCTTGCACAAATGGTTCCCTGATGCCTAAAGGATAGAGGACTACCTCTGTGGAGTGTGGCACACAACACTCATCAGCATCTGGCCGGACCCTGTCTTTTCATTCTTATTCAACTCCCACTCTACACCTGCAGATACTGTATGGTGGCCACAATGCGCAATGTCTGTCATTTCCAAAAGGCAGCCTTCACTTTCAGGCCTCCACTCCTATTCCAGAGATGGTCCCTTCCCCAAGGGGCACTCTGTCCTGTCATCACCTCCAAGCTTCCTTATGCTCTACTTCCTGGAATGTTATCTGCCTCCAAAACCCTCTTCAGCATTCAAGGCTCAGCTCCACTGCTGCTATCATCAGAATATGCACAGACCAGTGCCCAGGTATAAAAGGCCCATGATGGATGAGTATCTTAGAGCCAAGAACTTGGGTTCTTCCTTGGCCCACCAGCAACTATCTAAATCTCCTTGGGCATCTCACCTAAACTTTTGAGCCTCGAGCACTCCTTCCAACCCCAGCTGGGTAAAGAAGGTAAGAAAGGCGCCAACTTCAGAGAATTGTTATGAGGGTCCTTGGGGGCTACTGTACCTAGCATAGTGACTGGCACACAGTAAATGCTCAATAAAATCTAGCTAAACCCACTCCAGTGTAAACCTCCTCCAGTGCAATTTCCATAAAGTGCCTAGGTTTGTTTTCTTCACCAGTATAATCCCAGTACCTGGCTCAGTTTCTGATACACAGTATATGCTCAATAAATATTTGCTAAATACATGAATGCCTAAAAAGTGTTATGTAAATTGCAAAAAATAAAAAGGTTCTTATTTTACTTGTTTTTGTAATCAATATTTAGATAACTTGAGAAAGAGAATGAGAGGGAGAGATAATAAATACATTATTATTAATAACTGCTGACTTAACAGCTGTCTTTCAGACGCATATAGGCCAGCTATGACTTTTTCATTCACGATTCTAAGAATACACACCATGAGTTTTTTCCCATTATTTCAACATCTTGTCCAATCTGTTTTCAGTTCCCCCATCACCACAACAACTTGCACTTCCCATAATAACTGTTTAGAGCTGCAATCTTCTCTTGATCCCCTGCAATCACCAATTAGGCTCTAAAAGCTCCATTACTCTGCCCACATTCAAGTGTCTAGGGGCCTGGGTCTTGATCATCCTCCAATCTTGAAAATGCTGACATCTTTCTTTCCTAAGAAAAACAATGAAAGAGAGGTCCTGTGAAGATATGGGCCAAACACCTGAAGCAGATAGGAGATCGGAGTTGCTTTATAAAGGAGCCTTTAGTTAGGAAGAAAAGGACAACAAAAGAATGGAAATAACCCTTTCCCAGCGTGATTGCCATCATCTGTTCTCTTCCAGGCCAACAGTGATGTCCTCACCCCTCACACTCTGCCAAGAGTCTTTCTCAAATACAGAGATGGGCGAAAGGGGCTGGAGATGGCCTCTATCCCAGGAAATCTCAAATCTTAACACACACAGCTTGTTAAGTGGTGGAATCACCTGCAAATATTGTAAATTACAGATTCTGGAAGTTAGCAGATCTGTGGGGAACCTGAGATTCTGTGTCTCCCAAAAGCTTCAGATGATGCAAATGTTCCTGGTCTGTGGAATATGCTTTGAGCAGCAAGAGTTTACTGTATCTCTGAACTACGAATCCCATCAGTCTTCTGGAAATTTATGAGCCCAGTCCTCTGCTAAATTTTTGTACACCAACCGTATGACAGGCAGTGTGATAGGCATTTCAACTGGCTTACTTGATGTAATGTGTTCACATCCCCATTTTATAGATGAAGAACTTCAGGCTGAGGGAGATGGAATGAGCCTTCTTAATTGCTGGTCTTTCATTCCTCAGGGGTGTGGAATTGTGGGTTTGAGCTTCAGCTGAGGAAGCTCTGGCTACAAACAAGAATCACTCTCCTGAGAACACCAGGATACCAGTGGGCGTTTTTCTTGTGCATTTCCATTTCTGCCACTACAAGATAATCTTCACGATATGTAAGTGATTTAGCACCCACTTGCCATTACCCACACAGGTTCTTGTGGATAAGAGTTTCTCAAGAAAATGAGCTTCAAGCCACCTTTGCTAGAGTTATCAAAGATGCTTAGAATAAATATGTATTTGTAACAGCATGTTGTAAACATCGAATATACATAATAAAATGTGTAAATAAACAAATATATATATATATATGTATGTATGTATATATATCTCTGTTCCCATCCAGATCATGTCTAAGACTGATTAATTTTCCACTAAGCTGCCTTTTCCTCCTGGGCACATAGCTAGAGTACATCCCTCAGGCCCCTACCTGGGGCCATGAGACCAGTTCTTGCCAAAGGGCTGTGAGTGAAAGTGACATGGTCTCCAGACTGCAGCAATTAAGACTGGGGGTGTCTCCACGTTCCCACCCCATTCTCTCACTTGTGGGATAGAGACACAGAGAATCTGGAATAGGAATCTGAGGCTGTAAGAAATGATGGAGCCACCTGATGGGGAGCTTGGTCCCAGAATAACCCAGAGTGAAACAGAGAACTCTGGCCCCATTGACCCATACTGGGTTGTGACATGAAAAACAAGCCTTTACCCAGCCATTGAAACTGTTGGATTACTTGGTAAAAGTTGGCCTTTCCTAACTAATACATAGATTGAATACATCTTGGTAGGTGGAGCCCAGAAATCTGCATTTTTTTAGAAAGCCTTCAGATAATTATGAAAAGCTGAAGTTTCCCGAAAGAGATAACACCTGGACACAGACCGGAAGTGTGTTTGTGTGACCCAAATAGTTGTGTGAAAGATAACGATTCATAGTGACTTTTTTCCATTAAGTGTTATCCTCCCGCCCGCCCCTTCCTCATTCCTGCGTGTGGCACAGAACATCAGAAACTAAGCGCACCTTTTATAGACTGTTGTGCTAGCACTTGCTTTCTTGCAGATGGAAAAGTTAATTTCTAGAACATGAGCTCAATCTCAGAGCACTTGACAAGCTGATTGAAACGGAAGTCACAAAGCCTGGATGCACACCAAGTATTTTATCTACTAAAACAGCAAAGCTCAAAGATGATTCATCTTTATCTTCATATTTATCATATTTTCTGTCCATTTGGAGTCAAAAACCAAGTCTTGCGGCAGTGTGGGGGTTGGGGTTAAGTGAAAGAAAATGGCAACATGCCTATTTCAGGGAATAGGAAAGTGTGTGTGGGTTTGGAAGTTCATCTCAACTACCAATACTTGAAAGCAGGTACCTGCCAATCTCAAAAAACTGGTCTTCATGCGACTCTTGTTTCTCTGCATACTATGGGACTCCAGTGGCACAATAGCATGGAGTTCACACCCAACACACACACACATACACACACACATACACATTCACACTTAAATCCTACAGAGAGAGCATTCCCTTTCTGTGGCTCTTAAGTGCCACAGTTACAATCTAGTTGGAAACTGTGGTTATTGTTGAGAAGCCATTAATCTCCCCTTCACCTTCCTGGTGCCTTTAAGGGGCCCCACCTCTGTTTGTGATTCACTATTTTTCTAAGTTACTGGCAAATGGTCACTACAGTGAGTCACCCTTTCCTCAGAACTGTCTGAGGCCTTAGTGAGCTTGGGAAGAGGATGGAAAAGGAATGGTCCCTGTCCAGCTCTGAAACCACAGCATCAAGTAATCAGGACAGGGAAAAATTGGCCTCTTGTGAATTCTGAAGTCAAAGGAGACAACATCCGAAGTCCTACGTCAGCTGAACAAGGGTAACTGCCATTCCCAACTCATACTCCCCATCCCAATTCTCTGCTTATTTATGGCAAGTAGTGGGTATGATGGTACCCTGAGGTCTTCCTGGCTCAAAAGGAAAGAACCAAACCCCAAGATCAACCTCTCTGACTTAGCACAGACAGTGTCAAGATTCTAAAAACTCAAAACTGAAGTTTTCATCCTCTGGAAAATCAAAATGCTGTATGCACTCCCATGGCAGCAGGTATAGTGTTGAAGTATATCAGACTCTTTGGGGTTCACAGACCCTGAACAACTTGATGACAGAGACTTTACCTTACTCATCACCATGATACTAAGAGCATAATAGATACACAGTGAAATAATTGCCAAATAAATGAGTGCATGCAGGAATGAATAAATGGGAAGTGCTCAATTTTCTACAGTTCATGAGAACCAACTCCATCACAAAGAGCTCCATGATGTGAGGGGATATAGTAATTAAGCATATGGACATAAAAGGCCAAAAACCTCCAATTTTCAGTTTAATGCATGAATCATCAGTGTAAAGAAGTCATGTCCTACAGATGCCTGATGATTTGGTTTGAAGTTAAATTTACTCCTGTGACATTATTTTAAGTAGCCTCAGGCATCTGGAACTAAGTAGTCAGACACAGTAACACAGAAGACATGGAAAAGTCTATCAACAGATGTGTTCAGTAAATCAAAAGCTGCTATGGCCTTGAAACTTACACTATAAAGTCAGAAGGAAAAAAACCCCAAACATCTAGGATTCTAATTGAAGCTATTTCTGCAGCTAGGTGATGACAATCAAAACACAAGATAGGAAGTCATACACTCACTTGTCCAGCTACTGTTTCTAATGATACAGTCTAATTCTATCAATGGATCAAGTCTTAACCTCCAGCAGCGAATATTTTGGAATAATTGTTCTTGATGTTTCTATGGTTTTGTGGTACCTATTATTAAATTGGAGTTGATGATTGGGATGTATAGGATGCTTTGCTTAAGGAATCAGTTTGAATAATGTTTTAGAAAGAAGTGTGGTTGAGTGGAGAGATCTATGGACTTCATAGTCTGATATAAAAGCTCAAATCTGTCCCCTGTTAGCCTTATTGCCTTGAGCAAGTTATTTGACCTCACTGAGTCTCAGGTTCCTCATCTGTAAAATGAGAATAGTGGTACACACTTAGAATGGGAATTATAAGGATTACATGAACTATTCAATATAAAATGCATCACCTCTAGTATGACACATAGGTCAATGAGCTTGGGTCCACTCCTTTCTCTTCTTTTCATATCACTTGTCTTTTTTCTCTATATACAATATCCAATATTTCACCTCCCTTCCAGAGTCCAATGCAGTGTTGAATATCTGGTGGAAATTAACTAAACGAACATTGAGATGATATGCTTCTAGTCAAATACCTCTTTCTTAACACTCTCCTATTGAAGCTCTGGCTTTGGTCTTCTGTAGTTTGGTTCAGTTCAAACCATTTTCAGAAGTCCTGCCCTGCAGTGGACACTCAGGGGAGCACTGAGAAGAGCTATGCCCAGGTCCTGGTTCCTGTCATAGTTGCTGATAGTCTGGAGAAAGGGCTTAGTGGAGGAGATGCCTAAGCAGATCTTTTCAGTGTTTTCTTTTTCTCTTTCTCTCTCTTTTTTTTTTCTTTTGATAGAGTCTCACTCTGTTACTCAAGGTAGAGTGCAGTGGCATGATCTCGGCTCACTGCAACCTTCACCTTCAGGGTTCAAGTGATTCTTGTGCCTCAGCCTCCCAAGTCGCTTGGATTACAGGCATGAGCCACCACACCCAGCTAATTTTTGTATTTTTAGTAGAGATGGGGTTTCACCATGTTGGCCAGGCTGGTCTCAAACTCCTGGCCTCAAGTGATCCACCCTCCTCAGCCTCCCAAAGTGCTGAGATTACAGGCATGAGCCATAATGCCTGGCAGCTTTTCAGTGTTTTCTATGTGTGATCTTCCTTCCTCCTGAAGTGGGCATATTTTCCCAGCAGGCATCATCTACCTGTTTTGATCACTGCAAATAACTAGAACTTTTCCATTCAGGACACACATAGAACTCAGCACTTCTCCCCACCACTATTAGTAACCCAAAAATAAAATTTAAAGCCCCACTTCCACCCCCAACCGTCTGAATAAACTCCCTCCTCTTTGCCAGGGCACTCCAAAGTTAACCTGAAAGACTGGTTCAGGTCATGATGGGAAGGTGGAGTTGGACATTCCCTATTATGCCCTGTCCTTTTTCAGACTCCAGGAAAAGCCAACCAGCATTTAACAACAGGAACTTTACGTATAATAAGAAATATTTACTATCAATTCTCTCTGAAGCCTGCTACCTGGAGGTTTCATCTGCATGATAAAACTCAATCTCCACAATCTCTTATCTTAACCCAGACATTCCTTTCTATTGATAATAACTCTTTCAACAAACTGCCAATCAGAAAATTTTTAAATCTACCTATAACCTGGAAGCCACATTACCCTGCCTTCAAGTTGTCCCACCTTTCTAGACTGAACCAATGTGTATCTTAAATGCATTTGATTGATGTCTTATGTCTCTCTAAAATAAAAGCAATCTGCCTTGCAACCACCTTGGGCACATGTTCTCAGGGTCTCCTGAGGGCTGTGTTGCAGGCCACGGTCACTCATATTTGGCTCAGAATAAATCCCCTCAAATATTTTACAGAGTGATTATTTTCATCGACAACATTCTGTCCCAGATGATATGTATCAGTGAATTTGTCTTATTCTTTCTCTCATTACCTCTTCCCACCTTCCCCCTCCTGAAACTGCCTTTGCAAAATTATGGCTGAGACAGTGAAAGAGATCTAAATTAGCTGACTCCATCTTGCTTCGAGCCTCTAAGCTGTCCTTGTTCATTCCTGAACAGAGGCTGAACTAACTTTGGGAGAAACTTAGTTTATAGTTTAAAACAAAGACAACAGCCCTTTCCCAAAGCAGACCTCCTTCTTGCCTGGGGACTAGATTGCCTTTGTAAGACTATCCCTAGCCACAAGATTAGAAATTATGGCTTAGGAGTCATGCAGCTGGAGGCTACAAAATTCTGACCCTCCCTAAACTGCTCCTAAGATCAGTGCTTGAGATATTTTGCAGACCCTGCACTTGAAGGATCAGCTGGAACCACCCAGATTGATAAACTGGCTCATCTGATCTAGTGGCCCCCATCTAAGAACTGACTCAGAGCAAGAAGACAGCTTGGACTCTCTATGATTTTATCTCTGACCAATCAGCACTCTGGGCTCACTGGCTTCCCCTATCCACCAGGCTGTTCTTAAAAACTCTGCTCCCAGAATGTTTGGGGAGACTGATTTGAGTAATAATGAAACTCTTGTCTCTTGCACAGCAAGCTATGAGTGAATTACTGTTTCTCTATTGCAATTCCCCTGTCTTGACAAGTTGGCTCTGTCTAGGCAGAGGGCAAGGTAAACACATTGGATAGTCACACTCCCCTAACGTACACACAAAGGTGATACCTGCCATAAAGCAGATACACCAGGTCTGTTCCTCAATAGCTGTGCAAACTTGAACAGTAACAATGAACACATTTTCTGAATAATCTTCAGTTTCATGGTCTGCAAGATAGATTTTTTTTTTCTGGCAGGATTGGGAAGACTAAAAAGAAAAATAAATTGTGGTCATTTCTTTCTTTTCTAAACTTACATTCACATCTCTTAGCCAAGTAACAAGCACCAGGAGCCTGAGTCCTAATTCACTCTCCCGCACTCTGTTACATAGGAAACTGACCTGGAAATGAAACCACCTTTGCTAAAATTATAACAGTCAGAAAATTACGGCAGTGAATGAGATCTTATTTAACTAACCCCCATCTTGCTGCATCTTGCCTTTAGTTGCCCTTAATTAATCCTGGCCTTAGGCCAAGCTAACTTTAGGAGACATTTAATTCCCCTCCAAACAATTAGTTCCCCCCGCCCATCCTCCCCCAAAAAACTTCTTGATCTGATATACAACTTCAGCAGTTTTAGGATACAAAATCAATGTACAAAAAAATTAGTAGCATTCCTATATACCAATTATATCCAAGCTGAGAGCCAAATCAAGAACACAATCCCATTCACAATAGCCAAAGAAAAGAATAAAATACCTAGGAATAGAGCTAACCAAGGAGGTGAAAGTCCTCTACAATGAGGATTACAAAGCACTTCAAAGAAAGTCAAAGATGACACAAACAAATGGAAACATATTCCATGCTTATGGACAGGATGAATCAACATTCTCAAAATGGTCATACTGTACAAAGCAATTTACAGACTCAGTGTTATTCCTACCAAACTGCCAACAACATTCTTCATAGAATTAGAAAGAAAAAAAAACTATTTAAAAGTTCATATGGAAGATCACACATATGAAGATGGGGTTGGGCACAGTGGCTCATGTCTGTAATCCCAGCACTTTGGGAGGCTGAGGTGGGTGGATCACCTGAGGTCAAGAGTTCAAGACCAGCCAGGTCAACATGATGAAACTTCACCACTACTAAAAATACAAAAATTAGCCAGGCATGGTGGCACATGCCTGTAATCCCAGCTACCCAGGAGGCTGAGGCAGGAGAACTGCTTGAACCTGAGCGGCAGAGGTTGCAGTGAGCCAACATTGCACCATTGCTCTATAGCCTGGGTGACAGAGTGAGATTCCATCTCAAAACAAACAAACAAACAAAAACCCTTATGGAACCAAAAAAGAGCTCAATTAGGCAAGGCAATCCTAAGTGAAAAGAACACAGCTGGAGGCATCACATTACCTGACTTCAAACTATACTACAAGGCTATAGTAACAAAAACAGCATGGTAATGGTACAAAAACAGACACATAGATCAATGGAACAGAATAGAAAGCCCAGAAATAATGTTGCCTACCTACAACCATCGATCTTTGAGAAAATTCACAAAAAAAACCAATGGGAAAAAGACTCCCTATTCAATAAATAAAGTGCTAAGATAACTGGCTAGCCATATGCAGAAGATTGAAACTGGACCCCTTCTTTACACCATATACAAAAATTAACTCAAGATGGATTAACGATTTTAATCTAAAACCAAAAACTAAAAACTCTGGAAGATAACCTAGGAAATATTCTGGATAGAGGAACTGGCATAGACTTCATGACAAAGACACCAAAAGCAATAGCAACAAAAGCAAAAACTGACAAATGGGACCTAATTAAACTAAAGAACTTCTGCACAGCAAAAGAAACTATCAACAGAGTAAGCAGGCAACGTACAGAATGGAAGAAAATATTTGCAAACTGCATCTGACAAAGGTCTAATATCCAGAATCTACAAGAAACTTAAACAAGCAAAGAACAAACAACCCCATTAAAAAGTGGGCAAGGACAAGAACAGAAACTTTTCAAAAGAAGACATTCATGTGGCCAATAAGCAAATGAAAAAATGCTCAATCACTAATCACAAGAGACATACAAATCAAAACCACAATGAGATACCATCTCGTAACAGTCAGAATGGCTATTATTAAAAAGTCGAAAAAAAATAATAACAGATTCTGGCAAGATTGTAGAGAAAAGGGAATGCTTATGCACTGCTGGTGGGAATCTAAATTATTTCAGCAATTATGGAAATTTGTTTGGCAATTTCTCAACTTAAAACAAAATTACTATCGAACCCAGCAATCCCATTATTGGGTATATATCTAAAGGAATATAAACCCTTCTACCATAAAGATATATGCACATGTATGTTCATCACAGCACTATTCACAAGAACAAAGACATGGAATCAACCTAAATGCCCATTAATGGTAGACCATAGTATACCATTGTGGTACATATGTGGTACATATACACCACGGAATAATATGCAGCCATAAAATAGAATGAGATTATGTCCTTTGCAGCAACACTGAGCAACACTGATGGCCATTATCCTTGGTGAACTAACACAGGGACAGAAAACCAGATACTGCATGTTCTCACAAATAAGTAGGAACTAAACATTGAGTATATATGGACACAAAAAAGGGAACAACTGACTAGGTGTGGTGACTCACATCTGTAATCCCAGCACTTTGGGAGGCTGAGGCAGGAGAATCACTTGAGCTCAGGAGTTCGAGACCCGCCTGGGCAACACAGTGAAATCCTGTGTCTATATATATATTTTTAAAAAATTAAATTAGCTGGGCATGGTGGCATATGCCTATAGTCCCAGCTTCTCAGGAGGCTGAAGTGAGAGGATCTCTTGAGCCCACGAGGTCAAGACTACAGTGAGCCATGATTGTGTCACTGCACTCCAGCCTGGGTGACAGAGAGAGACCTTGTCAAAAAAAAAAAAAAAAAAAAAAAAAAAAAAAAAAAAAAAAAAAAAAAAACAGAAGAGAACAACAGACACTAGGGCCTATGTGAAGGTGGAGGGTGAGAGGAGTATGAGGATTGAAAACTACTTATTGAGTACTATGTTTATTATCTGAGTGATGAAATAATTTGTACACCGAACCCCTGAGACATGAAATTTACCTATGTAGCAAACCTGCACATGTACCCTTGAACCTAAAATAAAAGTTTATAAAAAAGGAACAAGAAAAATAAATTGTAGTCACTTTTTTTTTTTTAATTTACCATTACATCTCCTAGCTAAGTACCAAGCACCAGTAGATTGAGTCCTAATTCACTCCCCCTCACTCTGTTACGTGGAAAACTGACCTGGAAATGAAACTGCCTTTGAAAAAATTAAGACAGCGAAAGAGATTTGATTTAATCAGCCCTCACTTTGCCTGTAGCTGCCCTTAATTATTCCTGGGCTTAGACTGAGCTTACTTTGGGAGACATTTAGTTTATAGTTTAAGTGATGAAAGGCCTTCCCCAAAACTCAACCACTTTTGTAAAGCTAATGAGAGACCACCAGGCTAGGCGGATAGAGGAGCCTGAATTCTGCTAAGGTGAAGGTGTAGACATAAATGATTGCCAGCCATTATTGCAGAGGTTACAGGATATGCAACTGCCCCAGTAACTCCTGCAGATAACATCACCATTGTAGAACCTAAGATTGGCCTTTTGAGATATCTTTTCAGGTTTTTTGGATGACCGATGGCTCTACCTAGACCCACCAATTGCTCTTATAATTTCATCTGTGACTCAAGCAATCAGTACTCCCCATACCCTAGCCCTGTACCCACCAAACTGTCTTTGAAAACACCCTTGCTGGTCGTGATAGCTCACACCTGTAATCCCAGCACTTTGGGTAGTCAAGGTGGGCCAATCACATGAGCTCAGGAGTTCAAGACCAATCTGGGCAATATGGCAAAACCCCATTTCTACCAAAAATACAAAAATTAGCCTGGCATAGTGCTGCATGCCTGTGGTCTCAGCTACTCGAGAGGCTGATATGGGAGGATCATCTGAGCCTGCATAAGTTGAGGAGGAAGTGAGTCATGATTGTGCCAGTGCTCTCCAGCCTGGGTAACAGAGTGAGACCCTGTTAAAAAATAAGAAGAAGAAATAGAAAGAAAGAAACAGAGAGAGAAAGAAAGAAAAAAGAAAGAAAAAGAAAGAAAGGAAGGAAGGAAGGAAGGAAGAGGAAAGAAAGAGAGAAAGAAGAAAGAAAGAAGAAAGAAAGAAAGAAAGAAAGAAAGAAAGAAAGAAAGAAAGAAAGAAAGAAAGAAAGAAAGAAAGAAAGAAAGAAAGAAAGAAGGGAGGGAGGGAGGAAGGAAGGAAGGAAAACTTCTAGCCTCCAAGCCTTCCAAGAGATTTATTTGAGTAATAACTGTCTCCAGCATGACATGGTTGGCCTTGCGTCAATTAAACACTTTCTTTACTGCAATGTCATGGTCTCTGTGCATTGATTTTGTCTGTGCAGCATGCAGGAAGAACCCATCCAGTGGTTACAGAAAGACCTCTGAGTGAGATTGGTGCTGACAGTTTCTTGGCACACTACCCTTAAACTGTTTCTTGCTCCCTCTTCTGAACCAGAGTCATTCCAGTCACCCAACCCAGGGTCCGTTCTGGTTGAAGAAGTGCCCTCCCCTCTAGACTTGCCTAGGGACTTCTGGCTCCCAAGAAATGGGTGTGAATCTGTTCCTATGTCCCAGGCCCCTAGCTTCCTGCTCCCTCCCTCTGCTTCCCAATCAGATTCATCCACCTCATACTCAATAACAGGTTTTGAGCAGTGTTACCCAGGGTGCTCAGACCTGCCACTGTGGTAAGTCCTAGCAGGTGCAGGTATGATGTCCCCTCTGCAACTTGCTAAACATGTGACTTTGCTTCCCCACACTGCCACACTCTCACTCTCTCTCTCACGTATACACATTGAAACTCTGCTTCCTCCTCTACAAAGCAAGGTAGCTGGTGTTAACATTCTTGTGGCCCTATCATTAGTGAAAAACCCTTGTCTGTTTCCACAATCAGATCCCTCTGGGCTGCAGCTCCTGCATGTTGGACACTGAGTGCTGCCACTGGGAGGAGATAAAATAGGGGAGGGTGGCTCCCTGGGAGGGTCATGGGGGCCAGTGCAGTTGGTCTTTGTCTTCTCAGGTCATTTCTCAGAAACATATCCTTGGCTAGGGTTTTTGCAGCAGGCGATAAGGCCAAGCAAAAGATACAAGCTGTGGAAATAGCAGTGTCAGATATAGTCATCTCTCCCACAGACACACACCTATGGAGCCAGATGACTGATAGAGACGGATGACAACAATAACAATTAACATTTGTGGATTGCCCTGGGGACCAGACTAAGGGCTTAACAAATGTTTATTTAACTTACTGAATCCTTATAACAACCCTAGGAGGTAGGGACTAGTCTCATTTTACAAATGTTGAAACAGAGGCACTCCAAGGCTAAGTCAATTGACCAGAGTTATGTAACACCACAAATGACAGAGCTGGGGCTCAGACCCCCAAAATCAGGTTCTAGAGGTGGTACATTGAACCCCTTAACCAGACAGAGAGCTTCAGGCACATGCAGGCACTCACACACAGCAGGACTGGCCTCTTCCAGGCATTGGGATGGAAAGAAGGGGCTCATTCAGCCTCCCTCACCAGACCTGGCCACACTCAGCCCCAGCACCCGGAACTCCACCCCCTGATCCTTAGGGTAGGGTCTTGTCTCAGCAGAGGTACGCAGAGCTCCAGACCCTAAAGCTCCTACCATTTCCACCCTTAGTTCCCGGGAAGTCGAAACCAGGAAAAATTCTCTCATAAAAGTCCTCAAAGGCCTACTCACACCTGCAGAGACATCTGATTTCGGGGCCAAGCCTTATCCCAGACAGCCTCTAATTGGGAAAAATTCTCTCATACAAGTCCTCAGACAAGGGCCTACTCACACCTGTGGAGACATCTGATCATGGGGCCAAGCCTTATCCCAGACAGCCTCTACATTCTCCAAGTCAGCCATCTCTTTGACCTTGAAAAATCAGGCAGCAATGTACACTTTTCAGAGTAACACTGAGGTTTAGATGAGATTCTGTATTTAAAGCACGTAACACAGGGCTGTGCAGATAGGAGGAGCCCAATAAACGAAGGCACTAGTATGATGCTGTTGTTGTAATTAACTGAAAACACAGCTGAACGCAGAGATGAACTCCCAGGTAGGGTGTTCCTGCAGCCTCTCTGCATCAAGACTGGCTAGAGAAAAATGTTCTGGAAAGCAGGCCTGGAAGGGTTTTGCTCAGCTAAAGCTGACCTGGGAATCAGACAAGAAGAGCAGAGGCAGGAGGAAGGAAGGAAGATATCAGTCCAGGATAGGGGCGAAGTGTGCTGAGGGTTCTGACCCACTACCCTCTCTTCACTAATTCCTGATGAAACTGGAGCTGGAAATTCATTGCCAAACCCTAAGGACCCTGGGCATGCCCTTCCCACCTGCCTCCTTTTCCACATTTTCACATGGCCAGATTCTCTATATGCTCTGAGCCTCCAAGATAAAATCTGTAATTTCCTCCCAGGCCCTGAAAATGGGAAAGTCCCAGCTATGTTGATTGTCCCCAAAAGGCAAGACAAAGATAGCTCACAGGCCTGACCTCTGAGTCCTGAAAGCAGGTCACCCTCTGGCCTCTTTCCAGCCAGCTGTGGAGCTGTCCAGCAGCCAGAGGAAGGTCTGCCAGCTACATGCTTTCTCATTCCAGGCCGGATCCATCCAGGCCTCCAGTCATCTGGGAAGTCCCAGGGATTCTCCCCACCCAGAGGAACAAATGAATTCTTCCCAGGTACTCCAGGGGAGCTGGGCACTTGCTAGAATAGGAGGAAGGCCAAACTGCCTTCAGTGTGAGGGCATCACTTCCACAGCCTTTGTTTCTGTAACCCCAAAAGAGCAGAAATAAGAGACTTCACAGAGCTATGGACTCAGACTGCACAGACTGAGTGCAAAGCAGGAAGTCAGGGGTACGGGGGCTGACTGCAAGCTCATACCTTGTTGGAGGCAGCAGCCTCACCATCCCCACAATCCACCCATTCACCAGAAGGATGCCCAGGCCATGTGGGCCAGGCTGGTCTACACACGCAACTTGGAGTGGGAAGGTCTAAGATCCCCCCAGGCTTGACAGGTCCCCAGCTGTGCAATCTTCATCAAAGCTTAGCCTCTCTGGGCCTTCATTTGCTCATCTGCTGACTAGTAATGACTAAATCTTGAGGTCTGAAGCAGCTAAGGCCTGCAATACCTCTGCCTCTGCCTGGCAGGTGTGTCCCCACCAGTGTGTGCCATCCTCCTTCACACCCCAACCCTGGGTCTTGCTCTGCTCACTGTACCAACTGCCCTTTCTTCAACTTCTCTCCCCACCATCAGCACATTTATGTGGTTTTTCTGAGAAGTTTCCCTTCTGTTTTGTGAAATAGGCAGCAAATAGGGGCTGTCTTGTCCCAATAAAAGGAAGTACTCCAGCCTCAGGGCCTTCCCCCAGGTTTGTGTAAGATCTCTGCACAGCCACACAGAGGGCCTCCAAAGAGGCTTCTCTTACCCCACGTTCTTCTAGGGGACAGCAGTCAAGCCCCACGCTCCTCCTCCCCCAAGTTCTGCCAAGAACCACAGCTGGGCAGAACAAGAATGAGCCGCATTTCTCTTGGGGCTTCCTCATTACTGCTTATCACAACCTTGGTACGCCAAGCACCCCATGCCATCAGCCCACTGTCCCCCACCTCTGCCATGACTGATCAGCCTGGCAAGGCCCAGGTCTTCTGCTTTACCTCAGCTGTGCTCAGCAGAATGTATGTGTCTTCAGAAGTTCTTTTTGCCAGGGCATCAGCTCCACTAAGCCCCATGGTGTGCTAATAGGTGAGAGCCACTCAGCTAAATACCCCGTGTCAATAAGTATATAAGGCAGGATACTCTAATTCACTGTGATCCCAACCAGAACATTAGACAGTAATGAATCACTAGCAAAGAAGGCATTCACTTTTCAATTATCTTCTGATCTTTCTGATTCCATCAAGAAGCAAACCTCACAGCTTGGACTCACCAATTTCTCTGTCTGTCTGTCTCTCTGAGAGTCTGTCTCTCTCTTCAGTGAGAGAATAAGCTCATAAGCTCAGCACTCAATACACTAGGTAGGCAGCTGCATCAAGTTTGAATTGAAAAACAAGTTTGTTTTTATTGTATTTATGGCAAGCAATACTGGTTCCAAACTTGCAACAGTTATAAATTTCCTTTTAAAATGAATTTAAGAAAAAAATGAGTCATTTTAAATAAAACCACTAAGTATATGAGAGAACAGGGTTGCAAAGACTTGTCAAAAATCTCAGAGGTAGAGTACCCAAATTGAGAATATGCTTTAGCTAAAAGGCATGCCATAGTAGTGAGAATTCCAGGCTCTGGGACTGGTTAGTAGACAAGGTGTTTTTGAGACATAGAGTTCCTTAATATCCTTTCGAATCTCAGTTCCAAGGTTGCCATGTACCTATAGGATAAGCTCTACCTTTTATTCTTCTGTCCATTCATTCATTCGTTCAGCAAGTAGTTAAGTTTTATTTTGTTTAGGCTAAAATCTGCTGAACAGAGAGCTCCGTCCAGCCCCAAGTCTGGGCTCTATGGGAGAAGTTGGAGAAGCAGGACACAGGGCTGGCCAGCAAAGTTTTTGTCGGTGACTGAGTGGCTGTCAAGGTCTGGGCTTACCTGTCAGGTAGGACCTGGGCTGGCTGAGAAGGTGGCTGACGTCAGCGTGGTGCTGGTGATGGTGGCCAGCTGCTTCTGCAGCATGTGCCATGTCTGAGTCATACTGATGTACCCAGACAGGTCCACACAGTGTCAAAAGGCAAGGCAGCCAGGTCACGGGTTGTCACTTATTAAAACTGAGTCATAGAAGGACCATACAAATGGAAGTCAGATTCTAATCTTTGTTCTGTTTTCACCTGGTTGCATGGCCTTGAGCATGTCACTGTCTCTCCAGACCTCAGTTTTCTCATCTGCAAATGGGCAGGGGTGGGTACTGGTACTATCTGTTAGCTCAGAGGACTATCAGGAGAATTAAAAGTGAGCTTCCTGCAGGCAGAAATCATGCCTGTTCCTGTAGAGGTTATGTAGACCCAGTATCTGCCCCAGTGGTAGGTTCCTTTTTTTTTTTTTTTTGAGATGGAATTTTGCTCTTGTCACTCAGGCTGGAGTGCAATGGTGCAATCTCAGGTCACTGCAACCTCCAGCTCCTGGGTTCAAGTGATTCTCCTGCCTCAGCCTCCCAAGTAGCTGGGATTACAGGCACGTGCCACCACACTCGGCGATTTTTGTATTTTTAGTAGAGAGAGGGGTTTCACCATATTGGCCAGGCTGGTCTCAAAACCCTGACCTCAGGTAATCCACCCACATCAGCCTCCCAAAGTGCTGGGATTACTGATGTGAGCCACTGTGCCCAGCCAGTTTCTAATTATTTTAATGAATTAATATATATAAGGGTCCAGCAGAAATATCCTTCATATATAGGTTCTTGAAGCTGGCAGGTCTGATGATAACTGTCCCTCTCTCTACTCAGCTCCAGCACTTTTCTGTGGTAAGGATGAATCCACAACAAAGCAACAATGGGGGAAGGTAATTGAAAAGCTCAGTGATTCTCTGTGGATCCTGAGGGCTTAGAAGATGGCAGGCTGATGGGTCCCAGTTCCTAGGTCCAGCAAGTCACCTGTGTGTAGGGCCAGTCCTCCACTTCTCTAAGCTCTAGCATTGTCAGTTTGCCTGAGTGGGGAGAACAAAATATTCTCAGCTAAAACCCTGATCATGGAGCAGAAAGAAACACTAGCTAGCAAAAGGGAAAGGTCAAATAGCTTATTATTTTCCTCTTGAAATCCACCCAAGGCCCAGTATAAGGGGAAAAGCCACAGGAAAGCATGTGGACTTTCCCAGTCACAATTACTAACATCTGCTCCTGCAGCATCTGTGGTATTGTAAGAGGCCCCTTTGTTCTCTAGAAAACCAGACACATTCCTTCCTCCTGAGCCCCAACCACCCACGAGGGTTGGCGAAGTTGGCTGCATTTTGCAAGCTGCTTTGGAGCAGAGCAGATAGTTTCTTTCTTTGAAATTTCTCCTATGTCCATTTGACAGAATATTAATAAGCACCTTCTTGAGCCAGGCATTATCTATGCAGTAGGGATCCAGGAGTCCACAGAAAAATCAGAGAGACCGGCAGGACCCAGACAATCAGGTGAAATCTGAGTGCAATAGAGTGGACCAACACTTGTGTGGAGTAAACATCAATGTGGCAGAATCTAAAAGAAGGGTAAATTCATCAGGGTTCTCCAGAGAAACAGAACTAATAGACTACACATAGAAATACAGAAGGATATGGCCGGATGCGGTGGTTCACACCTATAATCCCAGTACTTAGGGAGGCCAAGGCGGGTGGATTACTTGAGGTCAGGAGTTTGAGACCAGTCTGACCAACATGGTAAAACCCTGTCTCTACTAAAAATACAAAAATTAGCCAGGTGTAGAAGCACGGGCCTGTAATCCCAGTTACTTGTGGGGCTGAGGCACGAGAATACCTTGAATCCAGAAAGCAAAGGTTGCAGTGAGAGATTATGCCACTGCACTCCAGCCTGAGTAGATTAAGACTGTTTCTCAAAAAAAAAAAGAAAGAAATACAGAAAGGTTTATTATGATGATGGGTTGGCTCATGTGATTACGGAAGTTAAAAAGTCTCACAATTTGCTATCTGCAAGCTGGAGGCCTAGGAAAACTAGTGATGTAGTTTCATCCTAAGCCCAAAGGCCTGAGCACCAGTGAAGCCAATGGTGTAAGTCTCAGTCCAAGTCTGAAGGTATGAGAACCAGGAACACTGATGTTCAAAGGCAGAGGAAGATGAATGTCCCAGCTCCAGAAAACAGAGTGAACCTGCCCTCTACTCTGGCTTTTTGTTCTATCTGGACCCTCAGTGGATTAGATGATACCCTCACACATTGGTGAGAGTGGCCTTCTTTACTGTCTGCCAATTCAAATGCTCTTCTCTTCTGGGACCATCCACACAGACATACTCAGAACTAATGTCTTACCAGCTATCTGGACATTCCTTAGCCCAGTCCAATTGGCATACACAATCTTCAAAAGGAGCATCTGTTCCAGACCTGGTTTGCAGGGGTAAGGGCTTCTGACCAGGGTTTTGTGGAATAAGTAAACGTTGGTATAGAAAAGGTAGCAGATGTACCAGGAAAAAGAAATCACTATACAAAGATCCAGAAATATGCCTTTGGTGGGTGGAGAGGAATAAAAGTCTCTACAACCAGCTTGGCCTTTCTGGAGCCAGGGTCCCTCAGGGGAGAGAAAAGAGTTGAGGCTGGAGAGGAAGGCAGTGGCTAAGCCACAGTCAAGCTCTGGACAGACAAAGCTGAGGGCACAGGAGAGCCAACAAAGGATTCTCAGCAGGAAATTGAACAATTGGCTTGGCATTTCAGTTCTTTTGGCAACAGGGTGGAGGATAGATTAGAGGTGTGAGATTATAGGCAAAGAATCCAGCCAGTAGCCTTGTGGTATCCAGAAAAAGAGTTTTAAGAACCCATAGATTAGGAGGGCAGTGAGGGGTTGTACTTGGAGTGTAGGGTAAATGAAATAATCTAGGAGACTTGTCATTTTTATTCAGTCTGCTGAACCAAAATTCAACTCCTTGAAGTCACAAGCCATGTTTCATCAATCCTGGTATCCCAAGCATCTAGCATAATGTCTTGCACAGAAGAGATCCAATTTTGTTAAAGGATGAGTGGATGAATGAATGAATGAATGAAGGAATTTTCCTCTAAGACCTCTCAGGACATCACTATGTCTAATCAATGTTGGTTATTATTATTATTATTGTCTTAGCTTCCCTCTAGGAAAAGTGGAGGCCCTGAAGAGGTGAGAGTCACAGAAAATTTTACTCTGCTCAGACTAGAAAGTCCCTGCCTTTGCTCAGAGAAGGCCAGCTGGAGTCAACAGGAGGAAGAGCTCCAGCCAGGAAACTGGGTCCTGGTTGCTGTCATGGCCTTGGCTGTCTGCCTATAGGGCTTTCAGGGCCACAGCTGGGACTTTTCCATGGCGCTGGGGACCTGGACATGGGAGGCCAGGCAGGGTAGAAGAAGATACCCTGAATTTGTGGTCCAGTTCAGCCACTTAATTGCTTATGATCTGAACCTCAATTTCCTCTTCTGAAAAATGAAATCAACTTCATAAAATTGCTGTAAGGATCTAAAGAGGTGAGGCTATTAAAGATGCTTATTACAGATAAATTTAACTAGTATGAGTTTGTGTGTGACAGCAGTATAGCAAAAATGCCCCAGATTTGGAGACTTGGTTCTGTTATTTTCTGTCTGTGATTCTGGTAAAAGTATTTAACTTCTCTGACCCTTATTTATCGATTCTCAAAAGGGAAAATAAAGTACCTGTTACAGCAAGCTATTGTAAAGAACAGAAATCAGAGAATATAAGCAAATATGCTTGATCAACTATAAAATGCAACCTATCTCTAAATCATTATAATTGTTGTTTTAATAATCATAATAGAAAAGACAACTTGATGATTGTTTTTCTTTGGGGACAGATTATGTGATAGCCTTAGAGAGTTTTGCGAGCAGAGGCAGGTGTCCTGGCAGCTTTGAGACTGGCATGTGAATGGCCATCAGTTAACAGGTTTACACTTCAATTTCCCTTATCAATGCTCCAGGTGGCTGAAATTATGTTTTCTAAGAGCTCTGCACTTCCTGTGACCAGCATGTGACCCAGAGGTCGGACTCCCACCAGACAATTTCTTTAAGGATAAAGGATATAAAGTAAGAGTGACTGCAAGAGATTTATCCAGAATCTATGTTTGGGGATTTTGCAAATCATTTAGCAGGGACCCCTGATGCTCCAAGCAGCTTGTGGCAGAGGAAAGGCCCCTTCTCAGAAAAGGAATTAGACACCAAGTTCCAGCCTAAGCTCTGGTCACTAATTTGCTGTGTGACCTTGGGCAAATCACTGCTTTCTCTGTACTATGGGATCCTCAATTTGCAAAATGAAGTTTGGATGCCAATGCTATGCAATGTTTACATCAACCAAACCGCCCCAAGATGGCTACACTCTCTATTGGAAGAGTAGTATCTTAGCTTATAAGATATTGGTTACCCTGAGTTCTAGTCAGCTTGGATAAAAGGCCACAAACAAAGGGTGAGGGGTCTGGAGTCAGAGTAACCTCTGGAGCCCAGCAAGGTAGAAGGCCTGTTTGTTTTGTAAGAACCAAAAACAGGGAAGGAGGGGGGACAAAGGCTTTTCTGCCTTTCTTTTTCCTAGAAGTCCTAGAAACTAATATCACCCTGGAAAAATCTCTGTCATCCCTCAAAATGGGATAGCTGATGTAATCAAAACTGCCAGCTTGGCTGATGACACATTCCAAGGAGATGAAAATGAAATGAGAGAAAGAAAAATGGGGAACTAGAAAAAAAAAGTGTCAGAGAAAATAAGGAGCGGAAGCTGATGACCAAAAAGGGGAACCAAAGGCTTGATGTTTGGCCTGGAGCAGTGAAGACAAAAGAATTACATTACAAAACATATTCGAGAAATGGGAATGAGGAGGATGCGGTTTAGACCAAGATGTGACAGCAGACCCTATTATGGGCCACACCAGGATTCCAGTCTGGGTGTCTAGACCCGACTTCTCACCAAGCTGCCTGGCAAAGGAGTAATGAAGAGTCCAAACTGTGCTGGTCACAGATATAGAAGACTTGTTTCCCAATCCTTGCTCTGTCACATTCTTGCACTATGACCTTGGGCAGGTCATTTGACCTCTCTGTGTCATGGCACGATAGTCTCTGTCTTGCTTGTCTTACAAGATTGTCATGGGTATGAAATTAAGTGACACTAAATACTGTCCCCCAAGCACAATGCCTCATGTCCCATTCAATGGGAGAATTTCAAGAACTCAGATCTTTCCTTCCTTTGCAGCTGTCTAGGAAGTGAAAAAGTGATGGAAATTACAAAGAAATGCAGATATTTATATTTCTTTTCTGCATATGAGGGCCTGAGATAGCCAGCCACTCGGTCACTGTCAAACAGTGATTCCGGGAAAGTGAGTCTGTCCCCAGTGTGGTTCAAACCCAGCCAAAGCACAGTAGCCATTTTCAGATTTTAAACTTTTTCTTTAGCTGATATCTAACTATCCCCAACCTCTCAATTCATTCATTCAGCAAACATGTGCCTGACATAGAGTTCATGGCCAGCACAGACTAGGTACTTAATTACTGCTCATGACATTAATGAATAAATAGGCAAATGAATGAATAGGTAAAGGCCAGGCCCTGTCCTAGGTGCTAAGATAGATTCAAAGAAGAATTGGTAGATCCTGCCATATATTTGATGAAGGAAACATACCCAGAAACCTTCAAAATACAGGCTGCAATCAAGGGCTGTAAAAAAGGAATGCAAAGGCTTATGTGTTCCAACGAGTCTGGAAAGACTTTCTGGAAAAGTCTTGGCTGCCTTTTCCAGTCAAGAGAAACAATGCCTGCAAGGGCGTGTTCTGGGAAAGATGAGAAAATTGGTCGTTACTACAGCACAGGGTATTTGAAAGAAGTGACTGATGAGACGTGGCCTGAGAGGCGCTGTGGCCAAGTCAGGCCTCCTGATGGCCATACTGAGGAGTTGGGTTCTAGTGCACAGACATGGAGAGTGGTAATTTCTGGTGTGAAGTCATTTAAGCAGATCGGATGGGTGGTTTGGGATAGATAAATTTGCCATTAGGACTAAGGTTGGACTGAACCTTTTTTTTTTTTTAACCGAGCACTTTTACCAAGTGCTTCTCTTGGTAAAAAAAATAGTGTGAAACTGGTTTAATAGAACTCAGAGTGAGTCAGAGTCTTTTGAGATGAAAAAGGGAAATGAATGCTGAGACACTTCAAGAGTGGAATGGACAGATCTCAGGAACCAATGAGATGTGAAAGGAGACGGGAAGGAACTCAAAAGATGGATACCTGCTTTCTACCTTGGCTATCTGGGTGGGTAGGAGAAGCAGATCTGGGAGTGGCATAATGAGACCAGGAACTGCAGAGGGTTTATTTGCCTTCCTGGCACTCAGCATGGTGCCTGGCAGCATGGTGAGGATGACATCAAAAGATGGTTTGGGGAACTTTAAGACCCTTCTTCTCAGAAATTCATCTTAGCTCCTGCCCCTCCAAATCCACCCCAAATGAATATACAGATGAAGGAAAATAAATGTACCTCCTATACAAATGCAACCTCTATGCCAGTTCTGTATTACTTCTTCCAACCAAACTGATTTCCCAAGGCCCTCTTAGCTAGGGATTTTGTATCTGCCACAGCGGTTTACTACATCTTGGTTGAAAAAAAAGGAAAGAAGAAAGAGAGGGAGAAAAAGGAGAAATGCAAAGAAAGAAAGATGAACTCATTGAAGAAATGAAAGAAAGAAGGATGAACTCATTGAAGTTGAGTGACATCCAAGTGTGAATGCCTAGTAGGCATATTGAAACACACGTCTGGAACTCATCTAAGAGCCATTTACTGAATTATGAGAGCTTTCAATATGGGAGTTATAGGAAAAAGACTCTACACTCAACTACAACAGAGGTCAGGCAAATAAGCAAGTGAAATAGACCAACAATAAGACAGCAGAGAAATTGTGGGGGAGGGAAAGGGAATCTCTGGTGACCTGTAAACATATGATTCACCTAGAGGGATGGCTGTCCCTCTGCTTTCATGGACTGTTGCCATCTAAGAATGTGACTTCAAATTGCCAAACCTGATTCCATCCAGGCAAACCAGAAATCTAGATTTTTAAATGAGAAATCTCCCAATTTGAAGTACTGGCAATTAATTGCATTTGTTTTAAACACCGTACAGGCCAAACAGAATATGCCTGTAGGCTGGAACCAGATAGAGGCCACCAGCTGGCAAACTCTCATGAAGCGTGAGAATGATCTGCCTGGGCACAGTGGCTCATGCCTGTAATCCCAGCACTTTAGGAGGCTGAGGTAGGCAGATCGCCTGAGGTCAGGAGTTCAAAAACAGCCTGGCCAACATGATAAAACCCCGTCTCTAGTAAAAATGCAAAAAAAAAAAAATTCACCCAATGTGGTAGCAGGCATCTGTAATCCCAGCTATTTGGGAGGCTGAGGCAGAGAATCACTTGAACCCAGGAGGCAGAGGTTGCTGTGAGCTGAGATTGTGCCATTTCACTCCAGCCTGGGCAACAAGAGTGAGATTTTGTCAAAAAAAGAAGAAGGAAGGAAGGAAAGAAGGAAGGAGAGAAAGAGAAAGAAAGAAAAGAAAAGAGAAGAAAAAGAAAGTATGAATCTTTAGAGAAGATCAGCATTTAGGAATGAACAGAAAGAGAAACCAGTGAAGATAGCATAGAAAGAAGAGGCAGAAAGTAATTTGAGGAGAGAGCAGAGCCCAGACACAGAAGGAGGATAAACAGTGGTAAGTTGGCAGTGATTTCAAGTTGAATCAGAGCTATGAAGAATCCTTCATATTAGGTAATGAGGAAATCATTCATGAGACCATAAGAATTTCAGTTGAACGACGGGGGTGGAGGATAAATGGCAACAGGTTAAGGAGTTAATTGGAAGTGGAAATGGAGAGCCCCACATGTAGAGATCAATCATTCAAAAATGTTTCTCGTGGTAAGAAAGAGAGAGAAGTGAATTGGTTGAAGGAAGATGAGGTTAAGGGAGACGTGTTTTACCCCCCAAGATTTGAGTGTGTCAGTTGGATGAAGGAAAGAGAAGGATGGAAAGAAGATAGAAAAGGCATGACGATAAAGGAAAGTTCCAGTTTCTGAAGAAGCAGCAGGAAATCAAGGATCTAGATTGAGCCATGACTCTCAACAGTAGCGAACAGCTCTTCTGAGTCAGGAAGGAAGAGTTGTGATCACGTGAAGATGGAGTTAAGTTTTGATATGAACACAGGATAGGCATGGAGAGAATTCTTATGGCCTCTTCCTTCGCTGGGGAGGAGGTTGTCTTCTGAGAATGCTGCAGCCTGGGACAGGAATCCAAGATGCTAGGGGAAGAGTGAAGGTGTGAAATGCCACTGCGGAGCATGACAGCACCAAAGAACAAGGGGCGCATTGTTGAACAGCAGCAGCACTGAGGAGTCTGTCGCAACTGTAGACCTCTTGTCATCAAGGATAGCAAGGTCCTCCAGCAAGCCCAACAGCCTGGTAGTGGTCAGGAATCGGGGGAAGGTGATCTGATGACCTGGGTTTGGGCACTGGCAGGTGGGGAGATGGAATTGTAGAAATAAGAGCATCTGTATACTGGTAGGAGAGTGGCCAACACTGGGCTGGGCTGGGGAGGAAAGGAATTCAGTTAGGGGCTGAGGGACCTGGAGAAGCTGATCCAGTGGAATCAGAGATGCTGAAGGGGAAGGAAGTAGAAGGCTGTGGTCAAAGAACTGGATTACTAAGTGGAATGTTACAAAATGGAGAAGTTCAGGGAGATGACAAAGTCCAAAGGATGGCCATGCAGCAAGGCTGATATGAAGTGGTGATGAGTTCACTTGAAGAGTGACCCAGAGGAAATTGGAGAACTTACATTCCCTAAATGTTTCCTTCCCTTAACCTTCCACCTCTTTACCAAGGCTTCCATTTACAGAGGTGGAGGAGATGGTCTTGAAAGGGAGCCTTAGGATGAAAGGAAAGTGGATGAAATCCTTGAAATACTCTACCATTACCTGGATGGTAGAGCATACAGAAGACTGTATGTGCTTGGAGTGAGAACAGCTTGAAATCCCAACCCCTCTAGTCCCCAGCTCCCTTGTCCTTGGACAAGTCAACCTCAAAGCCTCCATTTCTTTATCTATAAGACAAGGATAATGACACCAGCATCACCTACCTGGCAATGCCCTTGTTGGATTCACATGATTTAATGAATCATAGAGTACACATAAGGGGTTGTGGTTTTTGGCACATGACCCGCAATTTTAAAATCTTTCCTTGTTAACTGCAGAGGTGTTCTAGAAGATATTCAGTAAAGATTTAAAATTAATGCTTACTGTCAGGACATTGGAACTGCATAATGACAAGGCTAATGCCATAATTTTTGAATATAAATACATCCTTTATCTGCAGTGGGAGCAGAACATGGAACAAACGTGGGCTAAGGATATACTAGAGCAATGAAGTGGCCACAATAAATAAATATTTGTGATGGAGGGAGTCAAGATGGCCGAATAGACACAACTCTGGTACACAACACCCAGCAAGAGAGATGCAGAAATCCAGAGATCTCCTAGCTCCAACTGAGGTACCAAGTGCATTTCAATAAGTCTGGTGCAATGGTAAGCGAAGCCCCAGGCAGGGCAGACTGAGGTAGGGAGGGGTACCACTTCACCCAGAAAGTGCATCTGACTGGTGAGTCAGAGGCTCCCCCCCTGGCACTTTGGTCCAGATACAGCACTTCCCCCAAAGCCTCAGCAATACACAGAACAGGGGATCTTTGCCAGTCAAGCACCAGGAATTGCAAGTGCAGAGTTGAATAATAATCCAGGACGGTGTCCTGGATTGGCGCACTGATCTAAGTAAATGCATAAGCCCATAAGCCAGCTGGGAAAGCCTGTGGACGAAGCTATCACCCCCTCCCCCTGCCCAGAGAAAGAGGGAGCTGAAAGCGGGAGGACAGACTGAGCAGCTGGGCATGACTGGAGAGAGGTAGCTGAAAACGAGGAGACAAGCTGTGCAGCTGGGCGGGTCCCTACCTTCCCTCACAAACCCCAGAGAGCTGAAGCACTAACTCTAGCGGGTTGCACAGCTGTTGCCACAGTCTGAGCTGAACCCTGAATGATCCAGCCCTGTGGAGGAAGGACATAGCCCACCATTAAAGGGGTGGGACTAGGCCTCAGGTTTTAACAAAAAACACAGAAAGCCTATGTAGCAACAGGATGGTTCTTGACCACCCAGCAGCACCGCCAGGTCAGTAGAAAAGGTGGGACTAAACTCCCAGTGTAAACAAAAAAGACATAGGAAGCTTACCTAGCAACCTGAAGGAGTCCATAGAAACCAAGTAGTGCCTCGACAGGCAGACAAGTGACTTCATCAAGCAGCTCCCTGAGACTACAGACAGGAAAATCCATAAAGAGAGGGGAAAAAAAAAACAGTGCAAAAAAGATGAAACCATCAAAGACTGGAACACCTCTTCTCCTTCAAAGGATCACAACTCCTCAACAACATGGGAATACAACATGACTGAGAAAGAGTGCAACGAATTGGCAGAAACAGGCTTCAGAAGGTGGATAATAACAAAGTTTTCTGACCTAAATAAAGGAACACATTCTAACTCAATGCAAAGAAACCAAAAACCTTGAAAAAAGGTTAGACAAAATGCTAACTAGAATAAACAGCTTAGAGAAGAACATAAATGACTTGATGGAGTTGAAAAACACAGCATGAGAACTACATGAAGCAAACACAAGTTTTAATAGCTGCATCGATCAAGCAGAAGAAAGGATATCAGAGATTGAAGATCAACTCAATGAAATAAAAAGAAAAGGCAAGACAAGAGAAAAAAGAGTGAAAAGAAGCAAACAAAGCCTCCAAGAAATATGGGATTATGTGAAAAGACCTAATCTACATTTGATCAGTGTACCTGAATATGACAGGGAGAATGAATCCAAGCTGGAAAACACTCTTCAGGATTTTATCCAGGAGAACTTCCCAAGCCTAGCAAGGCACTCCAACATTCAAATCCAAGAAATACAGAGAACTCCACACAGATATTCCTCAAGAAGAGCAACCCCAAGGCACATAATCATCAGATTCATCAGGGTTGAAATGAAGGAAAAAATACTATGGGCAGTCAGAGAGAAAGGTCAGGTCACTCACAGAGGGAAGCCAATCAGGCTCACAGCAGATCTGTCAGCAGAAACCCTACAAGCCAGAAGAGAGTGGGGGCCAATATTCAACATCCTTAAAGAAAAGAACTTTCAACCAAGAATCTCATATCCAGCCAAACTGAGCTTCATAAGTGAAGGAGAAATAAAATCCTTTATGGACAAGCAATTACTGAGAGATTTCATCACCACCAGACTTGCCCTACAAGAGCTCCTGAAAGAAACACTAAGCATGGAAAGGAACAAGTACCAGCCACTGCAAAAGCACACCACATGACAAAGACCAAAAATGCAATAAAGAAAATGAGTCAGCTAACAGGCAAGAAAACCAGCCGGTAACAAAATGGCAAGATCAAATTCACACATAACAATATTAACATTGAATGTAAATGGCCTAAATGCCCCAATCAAAAGACACAGACTTACAAATTGAATAAAAAGTCAAGAGCCATCGGTGTGCTGTATTCAGGAAACCCATCTCACATACAAAGACATACATAGACTCAAAATAAAGGGATGGAAGAAGATTTACCAAGCAAATGGAGAACAAACAAAAGCAGGAGTTACATTCCTGGTCTCTGATAAAACGAACTTTAAACCAACAAAGATCAAAAGAGACAAAGATGGGCATTACATAATGGTAAAAGGATCAATTCAACAAGAAGAGCTAACTATCCTAAATATATACACACCCAACACAGGAGCACCCAGATACATAAAACAAGTTCTTAATTACCTAAAACGAAATTTAGACTCCTGTACAATAATAGTGGGAGACTTCAACATGCCACTGTAAATATTAGACAGATCAATGAGACAGAAAATTAACAAGGATATCCAGGACTTGAATGCAGAGCTGGACCAAGCAGACCTAATAGACATACAGAACACTCCACCTCAAATCCACAGAATATACATTTTTCTCAGCACCACATCGCACTTACTCCAAACTTGACCACATCATTGGAAGCAAATCACTCCTCAGCAAATGCAAAAGAACAGAAATCATAACAAACAGTCTATCAGACCACAGTGCAGTCAGATTAGAACTCAGGATTAAGAAACACACTCAAATCCACACAACCACTTGGAGACTGAACAACTTGCTTCTGAGTGTCAACTGAATAAACAATGAAATGAAGGCAGAAATAAAGATGTTCTTTGAAACCAATCAGAATCTCTGGGACACCTTTAAAGCAGAGTTGAGAGGGAAATTTATAGCAGTAAATGCCCATATAAGAAACAAGGAAAGTTCTAAAATTGACACCCTATGTCAAAATTGAAAAAGCTAGAGGAGGAAGATCAAAAAACTCAAAAGCTAGCAGAAGACAAGAAATAACTAATATCAGAGCAGAACTGAAGGAGATAAAGACATAAAAAACCCTTCAAAATATCAATAAATCCAGGAGCTGGTTTTTTGAAAAGATCAACAAAATAGATAGACTACTCGCCAGACTAACAAAAAAGAAAAGAGAGAAGAATCAAATAGATGCAATAAAAAATGATAAAGGGGATATCACCACTGATCCCACAGAATACAAACTATCATCAGAGATTACTGCAAACAGTTCTATGCACATAAACCAGTAAAACAGGAAGAAATGGATAAATTCCTGCACACTTCTACTCTACCAAGACTAAACCAGGAGGAAGGTGAAACCCTGAATAGATCAATAACAAGGGCTGAAGTTGAGGCAGCAATCAATAGTCTACCAACCAAAAAAAGTCCAGGTCCAGACAGGTTCTCAGCCAAATTCTACCAGACATACAAAGAGGAGCTGGTTCCATTCCTTCTGAAACTATATCAAACAATACAAAAAGAGGGAATCCTCCCTAACTCATTTTATGAGATCAACATCATCCTGATACCAAAACCAGGCAGAGACGCAACTAAAAAAGAAAACTGTAGGCCAATATCCATGATGAACACCGATGCAAAAATCTTCAATAAAATCCTGGCAAACTGAATGCAACAGCACATCGAAAAGCTTATTCATCATGATCAAGTAGGCTTCATCCCGGGGATGCAAGGCTGGTTCAAAATACACAAGTCCATAAACGTAATCCACCGCATAAATGGAACCAAAGACAAAAACCACATGATTATCTCAATAAATGCAGAAAAGGCCTTTGACAAAATTCAACAGCGCTTCATACTAAAAACTCTCAAGAAACTAGGTATCGATGGAATGTATCATAAAATGATAAAAGCTATATATGACAAACCTACAGCCAATATCATACTGAATGGGCAAAAGCTGGAAGAATTCCCTTTGAAATCAGGCACTAGACAAGGATGCCCTCTCTCACCACTCCTATTCAATATAGTATTGGAAGTCCTAGCCAGAGCAATCAGGCAAGAAAAAGAAATAACGAGTATTCAATTAGAAAAGGAGGAAATCAAACTGTCTATATTTACAGATGACATGATTGTATATTTAGAAGACCCCATCGTCTCAGCCCAAAATCTTCTGAAACTGATAAGCAACTTCAGCAATGTCTGAGGATGCAAAATCAGTGTGCAGAAATCACAAGCATTCCTATACCCAATAACAGACAAACAGAGAACCAACTCAAGAGCGAACTCCCATTCACCATTGCTACAAAGAGAATAAAATACCTAGGAATACAACTAACAAAGGATGTAAAGGACCTCTTCAAGGAGAACTACAAACCACTGCTCAACGAAATAAGAGCGGACACAAAAAGACGGAAAAACATCCCATGCTTATGGTTGGGAAGAATCAATATCATGAAAATGGTGACACTGCCCAAAGTAATTTATAGATTGAGTGCTATCCCCATCAAGCTACCATGACCTTCTTCACAGAACTGGAAAAAAACCACTTTAAACTTCATATGGAATCACAAGAGAGCCTGCATAGCCAAGACGATCCTAAGCAAAAAGAACAAAGCCAGAAGCATCGCACTGCCAGACTTCAAACTATACTACAAGGCTACAGTAATCAAAACAGCATGGCACTGTTACCAAAACAGAGACATAGATCAATGGAACAGAACGGAGGCCTCAGAAGCAATACCACACATCTACAACCATCTGATCTTTGACAAACCTGACAAAAACAAGCAAAGGGGAAAGGACTCCATGTTTAATAAATGGTATTGGGAAAACTGGCTAGCAATGTGCAGAAAGCAGAAACTGGACCCCTTCCTGTCACCTTACACTAAAATTAACTCCAGGTGGATTAAAGATTTAGACATAAAACCTAACACCATAAAAACACTAGAAGAAAATGTAGGCAAAACCATCCAGGACATAGGGATAGGCAAGGACTTCATGACTAAAACATCAAAAGCAATGGCAACAAAAGCCAAGATAGACAAATGGGATCTAATTAAAATTCAGAGCTTTTGACAGCAAAAGAAACCATCATTAGAGTGCACCAGCAACCAAAAGAATGGGAAAAAATTTTTGCAGTCTACCCATCTGACAAAGGGCTAATATCCAGAATCTATAAAGAACTAAAACAGATTTACAGGAAAAAAGCAACCCCATTCAAAAGTGGGTGAAGGATATAAACAAACAAACCCATTCAAAAGTGGGCAAAGGATATGAACAGACACTTTTCAAAAGAAGACATATATGAGGTCAACAAACATATGAAAAAATACTCATCATCACTGGTCATTAGAGAAATACAAATCAAAACCACATTGAGATACCATCTCACGCCAGTTAGAATGGCGATCATTAAAAAATCTGGAGACAACAGATGCTGGAGAGGATATGGAGAAATAGGAACACTCTTACACGGTTGGTGGGAATGTAAATTAGTTCAACCATTGTGGAAGACAGTGTGGTGATTTCTCAAGGGCCTAGAAATAGAAATTCCATTTGACCCAGCAATCCCATTACTGGGTATATACCCAAAGAACTATAAATCATTCTATCGTAAAGACACATGCACATGTATGTTCACTGCAGCCCTGTTTACAATAGCAAAGACCTGGAACCAACCCAAATGCCCATCAATGATTGACTCGAAAAAGAAAATGTGGCACATATACATCATGGAATACTATGCAGCCATAAAAAATGATCAGTTTGTGTCCTTTGTAGGGACTTGGATGAATCTGGAAACCCTCATTTTCAGCAAATTGACACAAGAACAGAAAACCAAACACTGCATGTTCTCACTCACAGGAGGGTGTTGAACAATGAGAACACAGGAACTCAGGGAGAGGAGCATCACACACTGGGGGCAGTTGGTGGGGGGCTATGGGAGGGACAGCATGGGGTGGGAAGGGTGGGGAGGCATAACAAGGGGAGAAATGCTGGATATAGTATGCACCTATGCAACAACCTTGCATGACCTGCACACGTACCCCAGAACCTAAAGTAAAATAAAATTTAAAAATAAATAAATATTTGTGCGTCACTGGTATAGTCCTTTTTGTCACCTCGGGGCACAAATAGTTCATAGCTCTTTCATTATGTTCATTTAATTCCCAGGGCTGCAGGTCATCCATATTAGGAGGAAATCTAGTAGTTCATGTTCAAGCCCTCCACCCAATGTCCTTACAGTGCCCCAGAACTTGGGGACCTATTCAGTAAAGCTGCAAAAGTTCTGCTGCTCAATTTCAAGCAAAGTGGAAGCTGGGTCAGGACTTCTGGCTGCCATTGCTTCTGTCACTGGCCTCAGGGTACCCTATGGATCAAGGGCCTCACACTACCTAGAGATTTTCTTGTTCCTTGCTCTCACAGTACCTCCTTGGCCATGGTGTCATCCTTGGGTTCCCTAGGTTTCAGCCTCTTCAGTTTGCACTCTCAGGTTTGGCTGCTGCTTTCAAAGCAGGACTACTGCATCATCATAGCAGGTGCAGAGATCTTCTGGCCTCAATCATCACCCACTGACTTCTTTGCCCTAGCCTTGAACTCAGGCGACCAATCCAGTTGGAACCTCACCAGATTCTCTGTGTCTAATAATTTTGGACTCAAAAGAAAGAGCCTCACTTTCTCTCCTCTCAGGAGGTCTCTTGGTCCTTGAGCAAATGTATCCATTTCTTCTCCTACCTCCAGTCTTTGGGACCCCAAAGGTTTTTTCATCCCTTTCTCCAGGACAATGAGTCCCTATTTACAAGTGCCTATTTCTACTTGAGTAAGACTTCTACATACAAAAAAGTGTTCCTAGGGACAAGAGTAACTGGTACTCCTGTTGGAAGATGTTAAGATCTAAGTCACCAGGCACTTCCTCCAACACACACACACACACACACACACACACACACACACACACACACGGCTTATCTGCACTCGAGCACTGGCACTGACACTAACTCTAAAATCCTGAGCAACTTTATTTCCCCATCTTACCCTAAGCAGTGGTGCAGGGATTTTCAACTGTGGGATCTCTATGACACCTCCCAGCTCTGATTGTTTCCTAACTTATTTATTGAGCACCTGATGCTAGGTGTTAATGCTGGTGAAGCAGGAGTGAACTAGACAGATAAAAGTCCCTGCCCCCACCTCGTCTGATACCTACATGCCTGCTATTCCGACTCCATTACAAACAGCTCCAAGAGGAACAGTGCACTTGCAAAGTTTTTCTCACTACCATGGCCTCATCTTTGAGCAATACGTAAGTTGCAGAGTTGAATTATTTGGTAATGCTTTATTTTAACTTCCCGCACTTAAGTCAGAAGAGATGTTTGTGCTATGGAAAACTATTTCCTCTGACCCACTTCCCCCACTAGACAAATACTATTTGCATTTTTATTCAGATTCCCTCTTTAGACTCTAATTTACAGTAAAGGCAAGAGGACTTTTGAATGGAGCCAGTGCTTTGCAATGTGGCGCTCCATCAGCTAGCCAACTGAAATCATAAATAAAGAAGCTTTTTTAAGTAGCTGAAGCTTCCCCTTTTCAGCATGCAATGTTTTGCAACCAAGAGGAAGAAACATCATCCCCAAAGAAGAATCCATGTGGCCCCTGAAAATCACTCCCTCTGCTAGAGGCTCCCCACTCCCCAGTGCTCCCCTCAGCCCTGCCACTATCTCCTCACCAAATTGAAAAAGTGAGAACTCAGGGACCCAAAAGTCTTGCTTATTTACTAATTTCCCTGTCTGACATTAAATCATCCTACAATTCAGATATCTGGGGAAAATGACTTGAGATTCATGTCATTTGCACTGTGGATAGTTTAAATGATGTTTGTTAAGAACCTACTACATGAAAGATACTGTACCAGGTTCTGGGCTCCAGCATGAGCAAAGACCTCAAGGTGGAATGGAGTATGGTGTGTTCTAGAAGCAGAGAGTGGGGCTGAGGGTGACATGAGCTGAGGAGGCAGGATATGGCCTGGCAGGGTGGGACCTTCTGGTGAGAGCTGGCTGCTGTGTGAGGAGCTGAGGCCCTGGCTTGATTCTGGGGTTACTTTGACCTTCAGCTTTTTGTCATGGGCAGACAGGAGAACAGGGATGAAAAAAGCTTAGGAAATGAAAATCTCCCCATGCATTATATAATAAAGATGGCCAACGCATTTTCATAATAAGAAATAAGAGCAGAAGCTTGCACTGAGCATCAGGACTGTACAAATCCAATGCCCAGAACTGGCATGTACCCTGGGACGTCCCCTGAGAAGGCATGCCACCAGCCCTCAGACTGACACAGCCTTTTACAAGTTGCTTACAGAGCACTTTTGGTTTATTAATTCATACAAGTCTCATGACAATGTCAGAAGCAGCTGTATGACTAATCCCCTTTGACAGAAGAGGCCCAGAGAGGTCAAGAGACTTGCTCAAGGCTACACAGCTAGAAAGAGGCAGCGCCAGGCTCCTGACCCTAGTGTTCTGACACCACCCGAGGCTCCTTGTGTTATTCCAGGCTACCTCTTCTTTCTCTTCCATCTTCTCTTTCCCTCTCCTCTCATTCCTTCTTATCTGCCTATATTTATTCCTATTGGTGCCTCCCAGCCCAGCCAGCATAGTCCTCTATTCAAATACCCTATGCTTCACTCTGGGGGTCCCAAATGCAGCCTGACAATCATCTGAGGGTGATATGGAAGGACACAGAAAAAATACAGCTTTACATTTAAAAATAATGCAGATTATAGCCGGCTATGGTGACTCATGCCTGTAATCCTAGCACTTTGAGAAGCCAAGGTAGGTGAACTACCTGAGGTCAGCAGTTCAAGACCAGTTGGCCAATGTAGTGAAACCCTGTCTCTACTAAAAATACAAAAATTAGCCAAGTGTGATGGCATGTGCCTGTAATCTAAGCTACTTAGGAGGCTGAGGCAGGAGAATCTCTTGAGTCCAGGAGGCAGAGGTTGCAGTGAACAAAGATAGTGCCACTGCACTCCAGCCTGGGCTACAGAGTGAGACTCTGTCTCAAAAAATAAATAAAACATGCAGATTATGATTCAGCAGGTCTAGGTAGAAGCCCAGAACTCTAGGATAAATTCAGTGGCACTTAACTACTTGGAGGTCATGGATGACTTTGCTAATCTAATAAAAGCTACAGACCCTCTCTCCAGAAAAAATGCACAAAGACATAAATGTGGGAGACAAATCCTGATGGTTCTGGGGGCCTATCCAAGGGCCTCAGACAGAGCCTTGGTCTGGACAAAATGAGGTGCTCACTGTTTCCCCCACCTGGCCAGCGTTTCCTACCAGAAGACAAATGTTAAGGTTGTTCTAACAGAGACAGGCACCCACAGCAGCAGCAGCATTACCTGGGAACTGTTAGCAACGCAGAAACTCAGGCCCACCCCAAACCTACAAAGTCAGAATCTCTACTTTGCAAGATCCCAAGGAGATAGGTAAGCACGTTACAATATGCAACCTCTGTAAGTTTGCCCCAAATGTGCCCCCACCTCCACTCAACGGTCACCCAAGGTTCAAACATCTGCCCAACCCTTGAGCCCATCTTACATGTACCATCACGAGCCTTCCCTGGGCCTCTGTGCTGGGAGTCTCACAGCACTGTATGTCTCTGGTTAATGCAATTATTCTATTCCCTCAGATGACCCCAGCACAGGTGCTAAAGGAGTCAACAAAAGGCTATTGTCAAAACAGTGTTTCTGCCTTCACTCCATCTGATCTGTTTACCTAAGACCTGCCCATTGTCCCCTCCCAGTTCCGCACCTTGACCCTCTCATCACGCTGCTCAGGCCACCCTGTACAACATAAGCCCCAAATGAGGAAAGCATTTTCTCCTCCAGTGTGTAACACAAAGGTGCTGCAGAGTGGCTCATACTGCCCTTAGCCTAAGAATTTACTTAGCTCCTCCCACTAGGGCTCAGGTGCTCATCTGCGAGGGCTGGCTCACACAACAATCTAAGGAACAAGCCTCTTGCTTCCTTGGGCATCTCTACTCCTCACCACCTTCACCTCCACCCACCAACTCAGGCCACTCTACTTTCTCTTCTCAATGCTCTGCCCATCGTCACCCCATTCCCATGCCCAGGAATATTCTTGGTTGCTTCATGCAATTAGACCTGGGGCAGATCCAATCGAGAATGTAAGAAATCTTAGATGCTGGAAGCTTGGAGTAAACACTGATCAGATTTATTACTAAATTCACTCCTACTTTCCATGGTGCTTACTTTAGCATCTCTTCTGAAAAGGAAGCATCATGTCAGATTCACTTCTCCCTCCCTGCACCATACTCTACCTGGTGCTCTGCACAGTGTATGTGCTAATTGTATGAACACTGTAATAAAGAGACAGTGCGGTAGATGACAAAGGGCACTACATTGAGAGCCCAGAAATAAGCAAATCAGCACAAACACAGCCGTTCATCTTCTTTTTCACCTTGGGTCTGTCACTACCCTCTTCATGGCCTCAGTCTCCCCATCAGAGAAACAGGTAGATGGTCTCTAAGGTCCCGTTCATTTTCTGACATGTCATGAAAAAAATAAAGAAGAATTTTTGCCCTTGAAAGGAAAGGGATTGCAGAGTAGAGGCCCTGGGAAAATGGGCTCTATTCTACCTGGAGCTGAGCTAAGAGCTAGCCTGGAGGAGAGGCCTTGACGGGGGCTGTCTGGAAAGGACTTGGTGGGTGCAGAGCAACTGTGCATCTCTCTTGAAGGCAGAGCTCAGGGAGCACCAGCAAGGGAGCCTGCACTAGGCAGGGAGGGGCAAGTGAACTGCAAAAGTGGGTGGGGACCCAGGCAGTGGTTTCAGCTCTTTCTAGAAAGCTCACTTTTACTTCATCTTTTTTTTCACCCCTGACACTGAGTGGGAGTCTGCAACAATGACCAAGGTACACGTGGAAGATCCTGGTGATGGGGTCAGATCCCAGGAGGAATGAAGAAAGCGTTATTCACCAAAAGGAACTCTTCCATTCCTTACCTATGAGTTGATGGGGAGGAAGTCCCAGGGGAACTGGAAATTCTGGACAGCATCACAGCATTGTCCCTCACTTTCCTCATAGCCCCTCTGGGGGCCTTTCCCTTGCATGCCCCCAAGTGAGAGCCCAACCCAGGCTTGTGCCGAGAAATTCCCAGCACAGCCCCACGTGAGAGCTCCCTGGCTCCAGGCCCAGCATTAGGAATGCAGGCTCCAGCCAAATACATTCTTTTCTACAGGATCTGGGAACTTCCAGAGCTGCCTCACAGTGGGGATTTCCACTCATTTCTCTTACCCCGGCACTGACCTCCCAGGTAGGGAGGGCATCTTTTCTTGATAGAGCAGAGGTAGGAGACAGCTACCACTTTCCAGAAGACTTTGTTTTCTGATTCACACCATTTCATCTTCCATGTGTTTACTGTCCGATATTTGCAATCAAGTCACTTTCCAGAGATGACAACTCCTCCCTGAAGTAGAGGCATGCTTCCAACACTCAGAAGCCCATCCAAACAATCAGCCAGAAAAGCTGGGAAGTTTTTCTCTGTGACCATGGGTCAACTGATCTCCCTCTCTGGTTTGTGGCTTAATCAGACAAAAAGAAGTAGTCATACACAGGACCTCTATACACCCATTGATTCTGGGATTCTATGAGTGATGGTGATATGACTAAGCCAGGAGACACTTGTTTAAAGATCTCAGCATCTTTCAGCTTGTTAACCTAGAGAAAACCTGAAGCATGACTGGATATTAAAGGGAAATGGAATGCAGTCCACCAAGTTCACGGTAAAGGATGCACTGACAGATTAGAGAGGGGTTTCACTTGATATGAGGGAAACTTCTTGGAAATAAGATGAGATGGTCTAGGAAGAAATTCCTACATGAAGTTGCACAGTCTCCAGTCCTGGAAACATTTTATTCATTGGATAAGAATGAATTGAGGCATGAGCAGAGGACTGAGCAAAACACAGAGAAGTTTCAACACTGATGGGGGAGAAAAGGGGTAACTAGAAAGATTCAGCAGGACGAGAAAGGGGTAACTAGAAAGATTCAGCAGGATGAGAAAGATTCAGCAGGACTCCTCAGGAGACACAAGCAAAGCCGGCCTCAAGTTGACTTGTTCTCTCTTCATCCTGCCTTTTTGTAATTCCACCAGAGTCTGGAATGGCCACCCCATAGATTCGCTGCTCTGGGGTTCTCCAAGAAACCAATATCCATCATGAGATATCAAGTCTTGTGCCAGGAAGAAGGGATTCTGGAATCAGAACTTCCTGGGTGGGAATCTCAGCCACATCTACTATTCTGTTTGAATTTCTGGACAAATAACTTCAGTTTTAACTTAACACAAGCTGGGTTCATTGGAAAATTAAGCAGGCGGTGCTGGAAAGCATATCAGCCCCATGCCTGACTCCTGGAATGCACTCAACAATGACATTACTGACCACTTACTAGGAACAAAACAGCCATTTGTTGAATACAACCCATTTCTTATTACAAATGTAGTGACTGACAAGTGTTTTCTTCTAAGAAACCCCATGCATTTATAGACATTGGCTCAGTGACCCTGTATGAAAGAAGAGTCCTTAGTCCTTGCATGCCCATTGGGCAAGGGCACCGCAAGACTCAGAAAGAGGAGACAGTGGGCTGGGAGAATAGAGACCAGAATTTTAAACTCAGCTCAGCCATTAACATGCCTCAAGCAACCCTATCATATTTGTAAGAGAAAAGAATTCACTGAATTGAATTCTAAGGTCTTTGGGTTTTTATTAGTATGATTCTGTGGTTTCTGAGAAAATCTAAGGCACAACCGAAGAATGAAGCCAGGCTTTCCAATTCCCGAAATACTCCTCCTCTGCTTATTCATGTCCCCTGGAAATCAAGAAGGAAGCTGAGAGAAGAGCCACCATAATCAGGGATACACTTCTTGCCCACTACTGCCTGCTATGCTAACCACAGGCTCCTAATTCATAATGACTTAAGCACAAGGAATGTTTATAGACGCTCCTTTAGCTGACTGGCCATTTGGAAGATGCTGAGGACAGAGAGAGGACCCAAGCAGGCAACTGGTTGAAGGACTTGTGCACGTTCCCTTCCAGCAGTACGTCACAGAGGTGGCCACACAGACACTGGGGACAGGCTACCTGTATTCTCTGCTTGAGGGGACCTTGAGCAGGCTATTCAACCCCTCTGTGCCTCAGTCACCTGATCTATAACATAGGAATTAGCAATCCCTACTAGATGAAGTTGGAATATTTACAGACTTAATATTAGTAAAGGGCTGAGAATATTCCTGGCAGAGTAAGCACTCTGTATGATAGGGGCATTTCTTCTGCAACACCACATGATGTCCATGGCTTCGTCCAAGTCTGAAACCCTAGAACCCTTAGAATTCAGTTCAATGTTTACACAATCCTACAGTTCTGCTAGGCTTCTATTGTGCCACTATCCTGCATTTGAATGAGCAAATGGATTTATTGCCTTGCCAGTGAGCCCGCCAAGGTTTCAGAGGTCTTTCCTTGGCTGGGAGGCCTCTTAGACTGTGGCCTGAAGGTAAGCTGCCAGCGAGCCTGACATGCTTTCATCTAGTTTCCTTGCTTCCTTCCTTTTCTGCAGAGTTTTCACTTTCAGAGAAAGCGGAATCCTTAAGAACAACCCTCTTAGTTTACATCTGTGCTCAGTCTGGGCTTAATGGCATCCCACCCTCCTCATTTGGTCATTTGGTCTCAGCAGGGAATGGAAAAAGTGTTTTGTCCTGACCCACTGCTTCCCTTTTCTACTTCCTGGAAATCCCCAGTATGCTGCATTTGCTCAGCAAATTTAACAACCCACTTATTATTCATGGAAGATCCCTCCTCCTGCTTGACTCTGCACTTTAGTTTGTTTATAAAAGACAAGAGACGGCAGTCAGAGGGGCAGAGAGGCTGAGACCAACCCAGAAACATCCAGTTCTCACACTGAAACTCTCATCCTCACCTCCAGCATGAAGGTCTCTGCAGCACTTCTGTGCCTGCTGCTCATAGCAGCCACCTTCAGCCCCCAGGGGCTCGCTCAGCCAGGTAAGGTCCCTCTCTGCTTCTCCTTGAAGCACTGTCCTCTCTCTGAGTTATCATGGACCATCCAAGCAGACGCAGCACCCACAGTCTTGCTTTAACACTGCTTTTCTGAGAAAAGGTGACTCAGAAAAGGACCAGGGGTGAGCCCAACCATACAGCTGCTGCTAGGCAAAGCCTAAACCGGAATTCCAGCTGTGAAACCCAAATCCAGCTCCTTCCAGGATTCCATCTCTGGGAATACCCTCAGCGCAGTTACTCTCCCAGCTGCTTTCAGCAGAGTTTGGGGATCAGCATGATCAAAGAGAGCATGGGTGTGTGGGCTGTTTGCAGACACGCTGGAGACCCAGAATCTGGTCTGTGCTTCATTCACCTCAGCTTCCAGAGACAGTGGCTCTGCAGAGGTAATGAGTATCAGGAGATCTCATGACCAAGCAAAGACTATTCAGAGCTTAAAAGGAGAATCCTAGTGGGGGGTCTCCAGCTGATCTTTCCTGGTGCTGATCATCTGGATTATTGGTCCCTCTTAATGACACTTGTAGGAGTTATCTAGCTTTAACAGCTCCTCCTTCTCTCTGTCCGTTATCAATGTTGTATACCCATTTTACAGCATAGGAAACTGAGTCATTGTGTCAAAGATCACATTCTAGCACTGAGGTATAGGCAGAAGCACTGGGATTTAACGAGCTCTTCATCTTCTCCTGACTTCCTTTTGCTTTTTTCTCATGACTCACCTGCTCTAAGATCAGAAGAATCCAGTTCATCCTAAAATGCTTTTTCTTTGTGATTTCTTTTCCAGATGCAATCAATGCCCCAGTCACCTGCTGCTATAGCTTCACCAATAAGAGGATCTCACTGCAGAGGCTCGCAAGCTACAGAAGAATCACCAGCAGCAAGTGTCCCAAAGAAGCTGTGATGTGAGTTCAGCACACCAACCTTCCCTGGCCCGAAGTTCTTCCTCAGGGAGAAAGGGACAAGCCTCATAAACCTAGAGTCAGAGAATGCACTATTTAACTTAATATACAAGGGTTCCCAATGGGAAAGCTAAGTCACAAAGAGAAAAAGTGACCCCTGACATCAGTCTCCACCTGGGTGCCTATTCAGAACACCCCAATTTATTAGCTTGAAGTCAGGATGACTCCACCTGGACACCTATAGGAGCAGTTTGCCCTGGGTTCCCTCCTTCCACCTGCCTTCCTCCTCTAGCTCCCACAGCAGCCTGTTGGTGCAGAATGGGTTGCACTCCTAGGCCAAACCTGCAGAGGAACTTCATCTAACTGTTCCCTCCCTCCCCACAGCTTCAAGACTATACTGGCCAAGGAGATCTGTGCTGACCCCAAGCAGAAGTGGGTTGAAGATTCCATTGACCACCTGGACAAGCAAATCCAAACTCCAAAGCCTTGAAAACTCACTCCATAACCCAAAAATTGACGGCTAACTTATTTTTCCCTAGCTTTCCCCGGATACCTTGTTTTATTTTATTATAATTTTAAAGGATATGAATTTTGTTTGTTGATATGAAATATTATGCCTTAAGTAATGTTAATATTGTTTAAGTTATTGATGTTTTAAGTTTATCTTCCATGGTACTAATGTTTTTTATATAAAGAGACTCAGGCAAATTGCCTTTCCTCTGTGAACCGCAATTCTACCCCTGGGATGTTTTGAGGATCTTTGCAAGAATCATCAATACAAAGACTTTTTGTTTTAACAATCCAGTGCATTGCTGAAATATTATTGTGGAAATGAATATTATATAATTATTATACAAAATAAATATATTTTTGTACAAAACTTGACTTCCAGTGTTTTCTTGAAGGAAATTACAAAGCTGAGAGTATGAGCTTGATAGTGGCAAAGGAACATGATTTCAGAGGGTGGGACTCACATTTTAAAGAAATAGAAACATGGATTGCCCCCGGTCTTTTCCATTAGGTGGTCTCCTCTGAGCATCCATAAAAAAATTATTATGGCAGGCCAGTTAGGCATTAAAGCACCACCCTTCCAGTCTCCAACATCAGCTTCCCAGATCCCAATGACCCTGGCCACCCATTTAGCAAGAGCCCAACCGCATTCCTTTTCTCACAGCCCCTGACCCCTGCCTGCAATTCTTCCCATAACATACTGCAACTGGCCCCTAACTGGGCTACCCACTCCCAATCTGCACCTCTCTAATTAATCCCCCAACTGGGAGTAATACAGACACTGCCAGTATTAGGAAATACGAACAGACTTAATCACCATTGATAAGATGGTAAGTTTCATAGAAATGATGAAACTTGAGCTTATTCTTTATGAATGAATAAAGCACTTCTAGAAAAATTACAAGAGCATTAAGGGAAGAAAAAAAAGAGCAGGAGCAAATACCTGGAGGTAGAAATGGTGATGATGTGTACATCAAGGAGGGGAAAAAAAACAATCCATCAAATGGGAATTCAGGCCCATATCAATGACAAAGAATGAGAAGTTTAGAAAGGAAGGCTGAGTTAAGAGATTTCAAAGTTAGGTTGAAGAGTTAGTACTCAACTTTGTAGGTTAAAAGAAAACGATGAAAATCTTCAGTCCAATGAGGAGGGATGTGCTATGTTTAGAGACTCAGAGATAAATTTCAGGAAATGTAACTTATTGGTTTTATACATACACAGAGAAATAGGGACTAGTGAGAAGCTATTGCTACGGTCCAAGCAAGAGAGGATAAGGGCCTGAATATGGAGCCCAAGAGGCAGCACTGGAGAAGAATGAGCCATGCAGGGTGAAATGCTGCATGTTGTAAATGGAGGAGAAAGATCTGTGACTTCAGATATGAAAACCTCATCTTCAACCCACATTTTAAGTGGCCAGCTTCCTGAAACCAGAATGTGTTTCCCTCCATTACTATCCCCCCATCCCAATCTCAGGACCCTGGAATCATCCATTTAAACAGATGAGCCTCCTATTCCTAAATATCCACCTAAATTGTGTATTCCTTTGTAGGACATTTGTTCCACATGTGAAGCATTTGGCCTGTCTGGGAACCCAGACCACCCTAACATCCAGGAAAGCAGGTGTCTTGCTCTATTGAATAAACTGCATGGTTCTCAGCTTCCCAATCTGGTGGGGAAATGACTGCTGTGTCAGGCTAGAGCAGGCAGTGCTTTTGGCAGCATGAGGTGCTGGGGACAACTTTGATTGGCAAGAAGTACTCTCAGGTTCTCATCCCAGAGCCAGTACTGACTCACTTTGTCAGTCAGGACATGTCAGGTATTCTGAGCCTTCATCGATAATATAGGGATGATGATGTGTTGCAAATAAGAACCCAGGGGAACTTAGGTTCCCTTCTGGATCTGGGAGCACGGCTGTTGGAAAACTTCCATTTCTACTAGCTGGAGTTGTAGAGGGAAAGAGGGGATTCTGCGTCTATATTTCTGAGCCAGTCCAGGGTCCCTGAATCAACTAAGGAATCCCTTCAAAGCCCCAAGTACTCTGATACATCAGTCCGCAGACAATTTGTTGACAGCTGTTTAGAAAACTCACTGACCCTGACTCCAGGTCAAACAGCCCTCCCTGCCTCTCCTCTACCCCTACAGTACCTGGCCTTGATCACCAGTCAATAGTGAAATTTCAAATTGCAGTAGATGCCAAGAGACTAGAATGCAAACAAATGAGACCTCATTGTATGGCTTCTGAGCAGCAGTCTTGCGATGCCAGGCAGATTTGAGGCAGACAGTCTGAGAGGAGATGAGGCAGAGGAAAGGGGGATACATGTGGTCAAACCCCAAATTAATCTGCTTACATTCTTTTTGCAGGTCACATCTATTCATTTTCAGGAAATCTTGAATCCATACTCTTTTCTAGCTAAGCATGGAATTCCTTGCTCCTTGCATGATGAAACTGAGCACAGGCATTGGCGGAGTTAAGGCCCTGTTTTAGGAGGGCGTGCCAAGTGCAATGCATTCATTTCCTGTTGCTGTCAACAGTCAGTTCCAGGAAATCTAGGCTTTTTCTAGTCATGCTCAAAATTCTTCCAGCCTCTGCTCATTGTTCAAATCCAAAGCCACTTCCACATCTGTAGGTGTTCCTTACAGAAGCACCCTATTTCCAGGTACCAAAATCTGTATTAGATTCTTAATGTTACTGTAACAAATTACCATAAGCTTAATGGCTTAAAACAACAAAAATGCATTGTCTTGTGCTTCTGGAGGTCAGAAGTCTATAATGGGTCCCTAGGGCTATATTCATTCCTTCTGGAGGCTGCAGGGGAGAATCCATTTTCTTGCCTTTTCCAATTGTTAGAGGCTACCTGAACTCCATGCCTCGCGGTCTCTTCCTGTAGCTTCAAAACTCCTCTCTCTCTCCTTTGCTTTCATAGTCATATCTTGTCTCTGACTCTGACCTTCCTGCCTTCATCTTAAAAGGCGATTACATTGTGATTATGCTGAGCCCATCTTGCTAATCTAGGATAACATCTTCATCTCAAGATTCTTAAATTAATCACATTATTCTCTTTGCTATGTCAGGTACTATACTTATAGAGCACAGGGATTCAATTAGGATGTAGGCATTTTTTTTTTTTTTGAGATGGAGTCTCGCTCTTTTGTCTAGGCTGGAGTGCAGTGGCACAATATCAGCTCACTGCAACCTCTGCCTTCTGGGTTCAAGCAATTCTCCTCCTGCCTTAGCCTCCTGAATAGTGGGGATTACAGGATGCACCATCACGCCCGGCTAATTTTTGTATTTTTAGTAGAGATGGGGTTTTACCATGTTGGCCAAGCTGGTCTCAAACTCCTGGCCTCAGGTGATCCATACGCCTCAGACTCCCAAAGTGCTGGGATTATAGGTGGGAGCCACGGCGCTTGGCCACAAGGATGTGAGCATCTTTGGGAGGAGGACACTACTGAGACAATCACAGCCAGTAGCCGGGTGAAAATTTACAATAGGTTGTTGGACACTGTGACCTGGTCTTTGAGATCTGTATCTGGTTTGGTGACTAGATTGTAAGGTAAACTTTTGCAACTCACCTTTTATCTGTGGGTCCATAGGCTGTGGATATAATTTGTGCATTAAATCCTTCCTAGGCCAGGCACGGTGGCTCACGCCTGTAATCCTAGCACTTTGGGAGGCTGAGGTGGGTGGATCACAAGGTGAGGAGTTTGAGACCAGCCTGACCAACATGGGGAAACCCCATCTCTACTAAAAATACAAAAATTAGCCGGGCGTAGTAGTGCACATCTGTAATCCCAGCTACTCAGGAGTCTGAGGCAGGAGAATCGCTTGAACCCGGGAGGCAGAGGTTGCAGTGAGGCAAGATCGCACGACTGCACTCCAGCCTGAGCAGCGGAGCGAGACTCTGCATCAAAAATAAATAAATAAATAATAAATGCTTCCTAAGTTACCTAAAGTACATTAAAGTAACCTGAGGTCTTTCCAGAACATCATTATGTCCCCAAAGATTCTGATTTAGAATGTTAAAATAGAGGAAGCTCTCTTCCCATTAGTGTATTTTATGAGTTCCTTAGAACATAGATACTGGTCCACAGTTGAGTTTGAGGCCATGTGCTCTTCAGTTCTTTCATATTCAGTTCATTGGACTGACAGCCAGTCTCAGTAACCTCTGACTTGGGTTTTCATACTGTCCTTTGTTCTGACCTAGGCTTTAACAATTAACAATCAGGAACAAAAGGGAATATAGAGTCCAGACATTCAGGACACGGGAGAGTTTGAAATACAACTGTTTCACCATCCCAGGCAGTGGGATGGATTTTTTTTTTCAAATGCATTGAACCACAAAATATCCATAAAACCTTTCAGTTTGACTGAGTGGCTTAAAGAAGAGAGTGGGTTAACAATGTGGCATTCCCATTCTAGCCTGGAAACATGATCCTAAAAGAAAGTTTTGGGTCGTGTATAGAGGAAGCAGAGAAATCTGCCAAGCACTACAAGTAGAAAAAGATTTTACATGTCTTTACTGGTAGATTAGAAAAGTGCTATTCATTTTTTGAGGAAATTATGCTGCCAAGAAAATCAGAAGCCAAGACTGAAAAAGGCTTTGATTATTCTATCTATAAAGCAACTTCTGAATCTTCCATGAGCCAGAGACAAGTCATGACAGCCACTGAATGAGGGCATGTCCACTGAGTTCCATGTCCAGTGTGGCCAAGGAGAAGAAATGGACAAGCAAGGGCCTCACAAGAGGTGGATCTGGGGCCCTGGACAAGGAAGCCCTTCTTGCAAATGAGATCGGATCCTCTGTTCCTATTCCAGGAAGAGACCCTTTTGATGTCTCTCCAGTAGTGTATCAGAACTACTACAAATCAGTCATTGCTGGGTGCCTCCCAGTCTTCCTTGTCCAAGGAGAATGTTTAAGCATCTTCTTCCTAGTCCACCTTGTAAATGAGTGTATACACTGAGCAGAGACATTGTTCATTTTTTAAAAGTACTGTCAATCTTGGAGGCTATAAAATTTATTTCCATAAGGCCTCATTATCTCTTTATTAAAGTTTTTCATTTTGAAAAAATTTGGTAAAAAAAATGCATACCATGAAATGTATCATACTTACCATTTTTAAGTGTATATTTCAATGGTGTTAATGTTAATATACTTAACATTGTTGTGCAACAGATTTCCAGAATGTTTTCATCTTATAAAACTGAAACTGCATACTCATTAAACAATAACTGCTCATTTCCTTCACTGCCCAGCCCCTGGCAACCACTATTCTACTTTCTTCTTCTATGAATGTAACTACTTTAGGTACCTTCTATAACTGGGATTATACAATATGTGTCTTTCGGTAAATGGTTTGTTTCAGAAATGCCAGATATAGGTGATGGCAAGGAAGGCAGCAAATCACACTGCCATGTGTGTACCTATGCAACAATCTTGCATGTTCTTCACATGTACCCCCAAACCTAAAATGCAATAAAAAAAATGGTTTGTTTCATTTAGCAGAATGTTCTCAAGGTTCATTTATGTTAAGGCATGTGTCAAAATTCCCTTCTTTTTTAAGGTTGAATAATATTCCATTGTATGTATATACCACATTTTAAAAATCCATTCATTCAATGATGGACAGCTGGGTTGTTTTTATCTCTTGGTTATTGTGCATGATGCTGTTCTGAATGTGGATATGCAAATACCTCTTCCAGATTCTGCTTTCAGTTCCTTTGGATATATACCCACAAGTGGGATTGCAGCATCATATGGTAATTCTATTTTTATTTTATTTTTAAGACCTACCATATTGTTTCCATAGTAGCTGCATCATTTCACATTCCCACCAACAGTAAACAAAAGTTCTAGTTTTTTCACATCCTCCTCTTCACTTGTTATTTTCTGTCTTTTTAATACTAGCCATCCTAATGGATGTGAGGTGATACCTTCCTATGGTTTTGATTTGCATGTTTCTAGTGATTAGTGATATTGAACATCTTTTCAGATATATGTTGGTTATTTGTATATCATCTTTGGAAAAATGTGTAATGAAATCCTTTGCCCATTTTAATTTAATTATTTGTTTTTTTATTGTTGATACTGTAGAAGTTCTTTTTTCTTCTTCTTCTTCTTCTTTTTTTTCTTGAGACAGAGTCTCATTCTGTTGCCCAGGCTGGAGTACAGTAGTGTGATGTCATCTCATTGCAACCTCCACCTGCCGTGTTCAAGCAATTCTTGTACCTCAGCCTTCTATGTAGCTGGGATTACAGGAGTGCACCATCAGACCCAGCTAATTTTTTGTAGTTTTAGCAGAGATGGGGTTTTACTGCATTGGTCAGACTGGTCTCTAACTCCTGGCCCTCAAGCGACCTGCCTGCCTCAGCCTCCCAAAGTGTTGAGATTACAGGCATGAGCCACTGTGCCCAATACGAAATTTTTTATATATTCCAATGTTAAACCCTTATCAGTTATAAGATTTGCTAATATTTTTCCCCATTCCATTGATTGACTTTCCATTCTGCTGATTGTGTCCACAAAACTGTTTAAGTTTGATGTAATCCCATTTATCTATTTTTGCTTTGGTTGCCTGTGCTTTTAATGTCATATATATATATATAAAAAAGCAGCAGAGTTCAGTGGCTCACGTTTGTAATCTCAGCACTATGGGAGGCTGAGGCGGATGGATCACCTGAGGTCAAGAGTTCCAGACCAGCGACCAACATGGTGAAGCCCGGTCTCTATTAAAAATACAAAATTAGTCAGGCATGGTGGCTCGTATCTGTAATCCCAGCTACTTGGAAGGCTGAGGCAGGAAAATCACCTGAACCCAGAATGCAGAGGTTGCAGTGAGCTGAGATTGTGCCATTGCACTCCAGCCTGGGCAAAAAAAGCGAAACTCCAACTCAAAAAAAAAAAAAAAAAACTTTGTCAAATCCAATATCATAAAGATTTCCCCATTTTCTTCTAGGGGATTATAGTTTTACATCTTGCATTTAGGTCTTTGATCCATTTTGTGTTGAATTTTGTATATGATATAGGGTTCAACTTTACTCTTTTCATTTGGATATCTAGTTTTCTCAACCTCATCTGTTTAAGAGACTGACCTTTCCTCATTGAGTGGTCTTGACCTCCTTGTCAAAGATCATTCGACCACAGACAAGAGATTTTTTTTTCTGAGATCTCTAATTTATTCTATTGGTCTATATGTCTGTCTTTATGCCAATAAAACATTATTTTGATTACTGTAGCTTTATAATATGTTTTGAAATTGATAAGAGTGAGACCTTCAAGTTTATTTTTCTTTCTCAAAATGGTTTTTGACTATTTGGAATGGTTTGATATTCCATGTGAATTTTAAGATGGGTTTTTCTATTTCTGCTAAAATGCCATTGGGATTCTGATAGGATTTCATTGTATCTGTAGATTACTTGAATAGCATTGTTAAGCTGTCAGTCTTAACAATATTAATTCTTCCAATTCATAAACCTGAGATGTCTTCTCATTTATTTGTATCTTCTTTAATTTTTGGCAATATTTTATAGTTTTTGTTGTTCAAGTTTTTACCTCTAAATATTAATTAATCCCTAATATTTTATTCTTTTCAATGCTGTTGTAAATGGAATTGTTTTATTAATTTCATTTTCAAACTGTTTACTGTTCATGTATGTAAAATGTCTGATTTTTGTGTGTTGATTTGATGTGTTGTATTTGTACTTTGCTGAATTCCTTTATTAGCTTTAACAGTTCTTTTGCTTGTGTGAAACTTTCAGGGTGTTCTCCATATAAAGTCATATCATCTTGAAACAGAGATAATTTTACTTCTTCCCTTCCAATTTAGATGACTTTTTTTCTTGCTTGGTTCAGATGGGTGGCATTCAAGTACTGTTTAACAGAAATGGCAAAGGAAGAAAATGCTTTCAGTCTTTTTCTATTTTGTATGATTTTAACTGTGGGATTTTCATACATGGTCTTTGTTATGTTGAGGTAGTTTATATTTCCACATTGTTTTTCTAGTTTATTGAGTGTTTTTAATCATGAAAAGATGTTGAATTCTGTCAAATGCTTTTTTTGTCATGAATTGAGATTAAATGTAGTTTTTGTTCTTCATTCTGTTAATGTGGCATATTACATTGACTGGTTTTCGTATGTTGAATTATCCTCCCATTCCAGAAATAAATCCTACTTAGTGATGGTATATAATCCTTTTAATGTGCTTTTGAATTCGGTTTGTTAGTGTTTTGTTGAGGATTTTTGCATTAATATTCATCAGAGATATTTGCTGGTAGTTTTCCTTTCTTGCAGTGCCTTTATTCAACTTTGGTATCAGGGTAATCCTGGCCTCATTTAGTAAGTTTGGAAGTGTTTTCTTCTCTTCAATATCTTAGGAGAGTTTAGGGAGTATTGGTGTTAAATCTTCCTTAAATATGTGGTAGAAATCTCTACAGAATCCATCTGATCTTGAACTTTTCTTGCTTGGGAGGTTTTTGATTACTAATATAATATTTTTACTAGTCATAGGTCTGTTCAGATTTTCTGTATCTTCATAACTAGGTATTTCTAGGAATTTTTCCATTTATTCTAGGTTATCCAGTTAGGTGGCATATAATTATTCACAGTATTCTCTCATAATCCTTTTTATGTCTGGGACATCAATTGTAATGTTCCCTATTTTATTTCTGATTTTAATTGAGTCTTCCCTCTTTTCTTCTTACTTAATCTAGCTAAAGTTTGTCATTTTTGTTGATCTTTTCAAACCAACAATTCTTATTGTTAATTTTTTTTCTTTCTTCCGTTTCATTTATCACTGCTCTATTCTCTATTATTTTCTTCATTCTGCTAGCTTTGAGTTTAGTTTGTTCTTTCTCTAGGTTCCTCAAAGTATAAAGTTAGATTGTTGATTTCAGATCTTTCATCTTTTTTAATGTAAGCATTTATGGCTATAAACTTCCCTCTTAGCATTGCTTTCTCTGCATCCCATGAGTTTTGTTATACGGTGTTTTTAACTTTTTATTCTGAACAAACTTTAGGCTTACAGAAAAGTTGCAAAAATAGTATAGAGGGTTTCCTTTTTTTCCTTGCTCAGCTTCCCCTGATATTAACCTCATACTTTCTTCATGTCTTGTAAACTTTGCTGTATCTCTGCTCTATTTATCTTCTGCAGTATGGCATCTGAGTCAAAGGGGCAATCTCATTTGGGTCATGCCATCCTCGTAGTTAAGGGAGGGTGGAGGAATTCATGAGATGTATATTAACTTCTGCTGAGAGATGTCATACGTAACTTCTGCTTACACCTGATAGGACAAAGCTAAATTACTGGTTGCACACAGAGAATGTCCTCACTGGGCTGAATTTCCAAAATCCTACTGAGGCCCAGAATAGTTCTCATCTCAAGTTCTTGCAAGACTTCTAGGACTTTGCCTGTCCCTTGTTTCTAAGATATTCATCTCCTTTCCTTGCATCCAATGTGGTATTTCCTGAAAGTCAACTCCCCTTTCAATGCCTCAGTTTTGAAAAAACAAGAATTTAGGAACAACTTGTTCAGGAGGCTATAAGTATCCATTTGAGTCTCTCCCTAGTATCTCTTCATCTACTACCCATCCTTATTTCCTAATAACAGTGACAGCTATTGCTTACTGAGCACTAACTGCATTCTGATTATTTTCGTTACACTTCTCATTTATTAACTCATTCTTCACAAAAAAAAAAAAAAAGAAGTTACTTTTATTATCTCTATTGTTATAGATGTGGAAACTGAATAACAGATCGAATATGTAGCTTGCCCATGGTTATGCAGGAAAACTGGGCAATGATCCAGGCAATCAATTCTTAATCATGTCGTTCAACTGCCTCTCCTGGAATTGAACAGCAGATGCCTTTCTCTGCCTCCTATTTCCCAAGACATGTTGGTCCTTGTTTAGATAACATAGAACAACATCGTTCAAAGGAAACTTCAGCCTATCAAATTCATACCTGGGAAATGTATAGCATGGATGGGACCATTTTCTAAATCTGTGCTCATGGCAAACATTGCATGGCAGTCACAGCACCGTGAACTCAAACTCAAAGCAAGGCCCCACAGTGCTCTCCAAGACCTCTCTCTGGGCTGCCCTCACTAGTCAAAAGGGTTGATACCTGAGTAGCACCCTATAAAGTCTATTGTCTATGGTGCACATAACAAAACAGAATACTGGTTACCTTCTGGCCCCTGGTGACCACCATTCTATTTTCTGCGTCTATGAGTTTGACTATTTTACATACCTCATATAAGTGGACTCATTCAGTATTTGTCCCTTTGTGACTAATTTCACTTATTGTAATGTCCTCAAGGGTCATCTGTGTTGAACCTTCTTTCTTAAGGCTGAATAATATCCCATTGTGTGTATATAATATATTTTTTTATCTACTCATCTATTGATGGACACTTGTTTTTATAACTTGACTATTTTGAATAATGTCATTACAAACATGGAAATGTAGTGGCATGCCACGTTAAAATTACTGGAAAAATCAATCAACGATTCTAGATAAGGCAAAACTACCCTTTTCAAAAGTGAATACAAAATGAAGATATTGCCAACCCTCCAAAAAATACTAAAGAAAGTTCAGGCTGAAGCAAAAGATCAGTAAGTGGTAATTTAAAGAAATAAAAAGCATTGGTAAAAAATAACTACATAGGTAAATATAAAAGACAGTATAAATACTTTTATTTTTTAATTTTTCTTGTATCTGATTTAAAAGGCACATATATAAAGCACTAATTATAAATCTATGTTTAGGGGGACACAATTTAGAAAGATGTGGTTTGTGACCATAACAATATTAAGATAGGGAGTGGGATAGAGCTATATAGGATCAAGTTTTACACACTATTGAAATTAAAATATTAATCTGAAATAGGTTGTTATAAATCATGATGTTAATGACAATCCCCAGGGTAGCCATTAAGAAAATAACTCAAACATATATAATAAAAATGGGAAATAAAATGGTACACTAGAAAATATTTATGGTTCATAAAGTAGTAACTAAAAAATTGAGGAACAAAAGAGACATAAATATATAAATAAAAAAAAGGAAAATATCACATGGTAATTCTACATCATCAGTAAGTACACTAAATGTGAAAAGATTAAGCCCCCAACTAAAGAGCAAAGGTTGAGTAAATAAAATTTTAAAATAAACCGGGGGGAGATCCAAGATGGTCGCATAGGAGCAGCTGAGGATTGCAGCTCCCAGTGAAAGTGCAGAGGGTGAGTAGACGCCGCATTTCCAGACGGATTTTTATTACCCCCAGACCAGGAGATCCCCAGGCGGAGCAGCCCCACGGGTCGCCAGTGCGGCTGTTTGGGCCGGCGCGGCTGCTTTGCCGGCGCCCCGGCGCGGCGGTTCTCCGCACAAAATCCACTGGTCTGTGTGCCCTTTTAACTGGCGGGTGGAGCTACGGGAAGGCGGATTAAAAAGGGGACTGAATCAGGGAGCCAGCCCAGGAGATTCCCAGGCAAAAAAGCGCTACGAATCGCAGCGCCGCTGTTTCAGCCTGCGCAGTGTGTCCCCGCAGGGGAAATCACACAGATCCCGGCGCCTTTTCAACAGGTGACTGGAACACCTGGGAGTCGCCCATTCAACTAAAAAAAGGCTCTGAGACAGCGAGCCAGGTGATCAGGCTCGGCTAA